>BQNB010000669.1:0-161869 GCA_026074375.1 Tanacetum coccineum | reverse complement strand
GTTTTCAGGGACCAAGTAAGCATTTTAGTAAAAGACGTGGGATTTGGACATGAAATGCACTAAAGTGAGGAGTTCAAGGCATTTTACAGTGTAACACCCCCAAGGGATTACGCCATAACATATTCTAAAGAAGAAATGAGTCATCATACCTTTTATGGCGTAAAGCCTCTCATACTTTATGTCGCAACATTCAAATTTACAAGGGATGACTTATTAGCGTTACGGAGTAACATAGGCGACAAGGTTACGCCGTAACATCATTTTAGCCTAGAAGATTAGAAGCCTACGTAGCAAGGTTACGACGTAACATCTCATAAGGGTTACACCGTAACAATTTTGAAGTCTATAAATAGAGCCATCATCCGGCTCATTCATCTTCACTTACTTCCACAACTCACAACATAGTTCTAAGGGGTGAACCAAACCCCCAAGGTCCGAAGCACTTCACTGGAAGGGAGAAGTCACTTTACACATTTCTTGTATTTATTCGTTCATAACATTCACTATAAGAACAATGATAATTCAATCCATGTCTATGTTAATTAATTCTTGCATTATTGTTACCATGAGCGGCTAAGCACTCTAAGTGCTGGCCTAACCATGTATTTACTATTGTTATGATTAATGTTTCCTATTCAATTATAGTTCTGTTAGATGTCCTTATAGCCTTTCATTGATCCCTGTTTTTTGGTAGTATAGAGGGTGGGTTAGATCTTGTTAGTCTTAATATTAGACTTACCATGTTGAACCTAGGATTAACGGGGTACTAGGGAAGCTTGACACCTATCCCTAGTATAGGAATTGGTCATATTACCGCCTTTGCCATATTAAATACTTAAAAAGCACAGGAACTCTTTCAAAGGGGGTTAATAATCGGTTTAGATTATAGATTGGTCTTAAGGGTAGTTGGGGATTAACCACTACAAACTTGGATGCCCTGCTTGTGTGATCGTAGGAGAATGTGGGATCACAGAGTAAGTATATGGCAGATCTCAAATGCCAATTCGGTTCTGTCGATATTAGAACCACTAATGGAACTTATAATTGAACATTGCATAGGAAAATGTAATCATAGCATTAGTTATAAAATAGTTAGGTTAACACGCTTTTCTCCCTGAATTCTTCTATCACTTTACTTTATCGCATTTACTTTCCTGTAGTTATTAAAATAAACTTTAAAAACATTTTCACATGTGACATAATCAATAAAACTAGTAAACCTTAGCTCTTGGGACGACCTCGGATTTACCAACTACTGCGCTATATACGACCGGGTTCTCTGCTCGTTAGTGCGTGTATCGACAGACGAGTTTTATAAATTTAAAACTTGGCTTATATTTATTTAAAACAATTTACGCATCACCCAACCACCCGATCTCGTGAATCTTTGATACTTACGCATTACATAATTTTTTTCAAAATAAAAAATTCTTTAGGCTAAAATTAGCTCGGTTGCAGCTTTCCTTTTTTATTTTCTTCAATGTTTAGTTTTTTAAGTTTTGGTAAGTGTATTTGTGTTTATAAAATGAGTCGGCGAAATTTGTATTTCTTAAACTTACCAATAAAAAAATTATTTAAAAATTATACATTTCAAAATGAGTCGGCGAAATACAAAATAAGTCGGTGAATTTTGTATTTCAAAGATATACATTTGAAAAATATTAACAGATATTAAGCTCCGTAGCAACGCGTGACCGCCTAATCCTCGTTAAAACTATAGTGGATGTAAAATTAGTGATGTTATTTTTATTGGACTATCTATAAACAAGTTAGACAATATGTAACTATAGGCTACACGTAGCCTTTACTATGAACTAACCCTTAAACGTATTATACAATTCATAATACTCTTATTTAAAGATTTAACTTAGAAAATTAGACAATTATGTAAAATATAAAATATTTAAGGGACATAGTATAATAACTAAAGATAATCATCTTTCTCCTTTGTCACATTATTTATATCAACACCACTGCGACCTACGTATATCTCATTATTTATGATATTACTTGAAACTTATCAAATGTGTTTGGTAAACTAATTAATTTTAAGATGCTTTACACATTATTCTCAATCATACGCTCGAAATCAAATTACATCAGCCTATATGTCTAAAGGCATGGTGCTGCTAAAACAATTTGGGCTCTGTGTTGTCGATCATCTCGCACATGCCGATATCTGGCCCTGTTTATATATATAAGACCATTTAAAAAGTTAGTGTTCAAATTTTAATATGTTAAACTAAGGGCATGGAGTGTGGCCATGCGAGGTTGGTGAAACAAGGTGGTCGATTATGTGAGAAACATAAAGGGAAGTGAGATGCTATGGGTTTGAAGCTCGAACAAGCTATGTATGTGTGTGTCACAATCTAAAAATTATATTGGACTGGACCAAAAATAATTTGCGCATGGAAACACATACTGAATGTTTTGGGTCCAGATTCAGGGTCGTTTCGTTCCGAACCAGTTCATTGTGTCAATACAAAAGTATAATGCTTGGTTTTGCGTGAGGGTGGAAACGAGGCAAGCCTTTGCCTGCCAAAGCTCGAGCTTGGCTCGTTTATATATATAAACCTCGAGCTCGTTTTGAGCCTCGTAGTTTAAGCTTGAGCTCGACTAGTGTAAATTTTCACAAGCTCGAGCTTGACTAATCTGTATGACTTGTTTGAGGAAATATAGAGCTCTATGAAACTGCCCTCTTTTAGTCTTATTAAGCTTGAGGTTGTTGTATTTTAAGCTATTTATACATAGTTATAACAGTTTTACATTTTTGTTATGTTATATTTATAGGGCTCGGGGGGGGGGTATACGTGTAGGGGGGGGGGGGGTGGGGGGGGGGTTCTTATGGGGTGATGGGGGGAGGGGCGGTTTGCGGGGTTGGGGGGGATGCAGGGGGGGTAGGGGGAGGGGGGGGGTTGGATTAGGGGGGGGTAGGGGGGTGGGGGGGGCTCTCGGAAAGTTTGTTGCCGGGGGTGGGGTCGTGTGTGCAGTGGGCTGGTGGGTGTGGTGCTTGGTGTGGGTGGGTGTGTTGCTGTTTGTGCGCTAAGGTGTGTTGGTGTGTGGTGTGCGAGATGGGTGGGTAGTGTAGTGTGGCGTGTGTGAGTGGGTGTGTTTGGCACATATGGAGTCCTAGGTGTTTCTGGGTTGCGTTTCTGTATGTTGCTTCGCCATGGTATGTGTGTTGGAGGAGTTGTGGTTGTGGTGAGGGGAGGTGTGTGGGTGGGTGTTGGGGTGGACAGTGGTGGGTTTGGTAGGTGGGCTGGGGTGTCGTGGTTGGGTGTGTGCGGTCTAGTGGATGGGGCTTATACATTATACATTTTTGTCGTTGGATAGTAATGTGTATATTGGAGATGAGATATTTATTATGGTACTATTATATATATATTTATATTTATATTTTATATATATATATATATACTTTATATATATATATCTACTTATAATTAACTAGCTCTAACGCGAGTAAGAGTAAGGGGATAGAAAAATGATTAAGTAAGAATCACAACAATATAAAGAGATAAGGAAAGAAACAATCAAACTAAGACATCAAGATTTATAGTGGTTCGACTACGAAGCTCCTCTTTGCCCTACTCCACTCCCCGAGTATCCTACTCGAGATTTCACTATGTCAACAAGCTCCTTTTAGACGGAGAAAACCGTTTACACGTCGCTTACGTTGTCTTCCGACACTAAGCTAAATGTCGAGTCCTAATCTTAGCTAGAACCAATCTACCACTTCACAAGCAATACACAATCACAAGATCTACACTATTGGGTTTATACACTATCCAATTTACACAACCACACAAGATAATCAAGATAGAGATTTGGTTCTTAGAAGAAAGAAGAAGATATCACTAAACTACAACAATTCGTTTCTTGGCGAATACGAATGTTCTTCTCTTGCACTTGATAGAGAGGAGATGAGAGATGAGAAGAAGAGATTGATCACTTGAAACAAGATCAAACAATGTTAGTGATCAAGAGATTTAGATAGAGAAAGAAGGTTTTTAGAGAGAGAAAGAAGACTAAAAAAATTCGTGAAAAGATGTCTGTTTTTCAGTAGGAAATAGTGCAGTATTTATAGGCAGGAAAACCCAACGGTAACTGCAGGCGGTCTCGGTGGTCCCAGATATATCTGGGGGCCACCGTAGACTGACGCTCCCCTTTTTGTCTTTTAGTGAGGAAGGTTATATCTGGTGTGGAAGCTTCTATTTTGAGAGAAAAATCAGATTTGAATTTTTAAGTTTTAAATAAAACATTTCTTTTATTAAAAAGTATTTTGCATTATATTTATTTTCGTAAAAATGTGATTGTTAAGAAAAATTATTTTCTTGATCGCTAATCATGTTTAATGATTTGTTTATACATACCTTAAGTGATTTACATTTGAAATGGAAATTTACGATTAATAATTTGTAAACGTTTATTTTTATCGTAAACGTTTTTACATTTTGTTATCTTCAAAACATCGAGAAGTCGAAAAATATAAATAATATTTTTAGACATTATTTGTATTAACAATCTCTTCCTTTTTGATGATGACAAAATATAAACTCATTTTATGTAAAAATAAAGTTTTTACATTATTAATGAGTTTTGATCCATTTCTCCCCCTTTTGTCGAAGTCAAAAAGGATGATCGTCGAATTGTAGAGAGAAAGAAACCGACGATACCAAGACTCTCCCTTGATGTATGCTCCCCCTCATTTTGGGCACCAAAGGATCAATCTCATGAGTTTATTGCTACAAAACAAGGTGAGAAGTACAAGTGCAAGAATATATTCCCAACTAGTAGCAATATAGCAATTCATGCAAGTAAACCATAAAGTAGTTTCATTCATCACTTAAGAAACTCATACATACTACATGCAAGGAAAATAGAGCAAAGTCTAACAAAGAAACATTAATTCATAAATTACACCACAATCTAAACATACTACATAATGTAGATAAAGTTAATATGACATGAATCCTAGATGATCCTTGATTCATAAGAAATGACTTTGAGCAAAAGGGTTAGGGCGACATATTATGAGGTGACATGAACAATTTTTTAAGGGTGAGGTGGAGAGAGTGAAGAGATGGCGGAAGTGAGAAGATGCTCAATATGAGCAAACATTAGGTTCATCTCATCCCTAAGAGAGAAGATGAGGTTTTGGTTGTGAAAGCAACAAAGATAAGTATATCCATGATAGTCATGATTGTAACACCCCCAAAATGGATCACAGCGGAATATAGGTTTGAGGGTGGTACTTCACAGATCAATAGCACAAGATATATATAAGAACGACCAAAAAATCGTTTAAAACCGATACATTGGATTTAGCAAAGTGGTTGTTACAAAAGCCCCAAATTACAAGGATTCTAGTTCATGACAAATATTTCCCAAAATGTAATGCAACCAAATCTTTATGCATGTGACATCCAAAATATAACCACCAATGTATCCCTTGCACCTCGTGTCTTATTGACCTCCTGAAAAATATTGCTTTAAAACGTCAACAATAATGTTGGTGAATTCATAGGTTTGTAAAATGTATAATGTAGGACCGCAAGATTCCCCATGATAATGTAACAGATGCAAACATCATAAAATATAATTATGTTTCCCTAAGCTCATGACACTCAAGCTCGACATGTATAAATTGCAATATAAATTGCCAACATTGCCCGTGATGATGTTCTAACCCGCAACATCCCAAATCCGACATGGTACACGTTCATTGTCTGGCTTACCGGCATAGTGAGCATGACTCACCCGAACGGGGATTTCAATCCTAAATAGATCTATTTATAACATTCGCGCTCACAACAAGTAATTGACAGTTCATGATGATGGGCTCAGAGGGTTATCGTTACTTAGGCAAACACATAATCGTAATGTAAAATGTCCACTTACGTCTAATTATAAAACATGAATATGTTTCTCACCCAAAAACTTGTAAATCATTATAAATGTAAAACGTGAGGTTATGAACTCACCTTGAGTGAGTGAATCGATAACGTAAATCACAAACAAAAAATGCGTCACGAATACGCCCGAATGCAACCTTATTAATTATAGGCCGTATAAGTACTAAGAATTTTGATTAACTAATACCATATATAATTCTATATAGCTACATCACCATCTAATCGTATTTGTGAAATCATATTTATAAATTAAAAACGTTTATAAATATCTCTTTAGTAAAAACGGTGTAACTTTATCGTTTTAAGTCTGTTTCTTATGTCCACCCTTTCGTATTAAGACGAGTTATCAAAATATTACATTTTCATATTTTAAGTCCTCTGGTGAACAGTGGTTTTTACTGTTCATACACTTTTATAAATTTATTTTTATAAATTTAACTATCGTAAACTCGTAAATGTCGTATCTTATTCGTTTTAACTTCGATTTTAGTGATTCTTTCGAGCACGCCTTCGTAATTAAAAGTTTTATCTAACTAATGTATTTTTTCAAAAATGTATCTGAGATGAATAGTGATTTTTACTGTTCATAGTTTATATAATTATTTTTATAAACTTTAATTATCGTAAACACGGAAAAATTCATAACTCCTTCGTTATTGATCAAAAAATTATGATTCTTAATGTTTTGAAATCCTAAAATTATGTACTATCTGAGAAAAATAACCATTTGTATATATCAGAAGTGAAACTTAAAAAGTTTTTATAAAATTTCTTTTATAAACGCGTTTATTATCGTGTAACTTGTAAATATCATATCTTCTTCGTTCTAAATCAGTTTTTTTGAGTTTTTTCCTTTTTGGAATCCTCATGAGATGTAGTATTTTATAAAAATATAAAATAATTATGTTTTATTTTGAATTCTAACAGAAGGTTTTGGTCATTTTGTATAAATATGATTAAAACTTGATTTTGTATCTTTTTAGTTTAGCACACTAGTTACAAGTCCATTTCAACACTTAATATCAGATGTACTACATACTTAGGGTCCTTAGTCCATGATTTGTCCAAATATTATCCAAGAATCACAAGATCCATAGGTCTACATACTTATTTGTTCATGAACTTTTATAACTACACTTTTTAAGTAACTAGTTTATATAAGCTTTTATACATAAACCACACTTATATAATGTATATTATTCCATTCTCACATGTTCTTAACAACAATATAGCACATGACAAAGTATATCTGTTATCCCAAAAGCTTAATCCATTTCACAACATAAGCTATACCAATAAGCAAAAACTAGAAAAGAGAT
The DNA here is from genome assembly GCA_026074375.1 of Tanacetum coccineum. Taxonomy (NCBI): domain Eukaryota; kingdom Viridiplantae; phylum Streptophyta; class Magnoliopsida; order Asterales; family Asteraceae; genus Tanacetum; species Tanacetum coccineum. The sequence goes on along the minus strand of BQNB010000669.1, from coordinate 154,635 downwards.
AAGAGAAAAGTTGGACATAAAATCATGAATGTAAAGAGATTAGGGTTTTTAGATAACCTTAATATGATGTAAGATGATGAACAGCAATGTCTAAACCCTTGTTTAGCAAACAAACCTTAGCTTCCAAGTCTTACAAAACCCTAATCCAAAGAAAACCCTAATCTTAACCCTTCCTTGCTTAACCCTTGTAAACACTAAACCAAGCCTTCAAACCTTCTTATAATACCTTAGATATGATGTTAGATCACTTGTATGCTTGATAAATAAATTTTGTATGGATTATTTAAGGGTTTTGTGGTTGGCCGTGGGTTTGGAGAGAGCAAAAGAGAGATGAGTTTTGTTTTCGCTTAAGCAAATAAGTGTGTATGTTTTTCTTACTAGTTAGATTCTCTTATATATAACTTGAAGCTAGTTGTAATCAAGACCAAGTTCATAAAATACTATGCTAGACAAGATGAGGGTTTTAAGGATGAAAAGAGTGAAAAACACTAGTCATAGCCATTTTGTTTAATGAGTTGTTGATGTACAAGACTTTTACAAGATTTTTGAGATATTTTCTCTTATGTTTTCATCCATATCAGGCCATACACATGCACATATAAGATATTTTCTCTTATATATATATATATATACATAATTGCTATTTATACCACACTTGGTATATAGTATACAATCAAAGGCCTAGCACAAAGCACATAAAGGATCGGGAAGGATTGCGCACGCGGATATTGGACATCAATGAACGAATCATGAAATTTTTTCAAAAACAGTCATAGTCCAGGTTTTGAAAAAAAAAACGACCTAGTTCGCTATGACTCGTGCTCTGGTACTAATCTTTAAGACCCCCAAATTTACAACGCAGCAGAATACAACATTGGGGTGCTGCTTCATAATGCAAGCTCACGAGTCACGGTAAACGACTTTAAAAGAAATATTTACTGACAAAGATTACATTCGATTTTTATTAAAAAGATCAGAGTTACAAGGTCCCAATAAACTTTATGAAAACTCGTTTCTAAATAACCCACAACATGACTAAGTTTCTTTGAAAACATTTTATCGTATGTACAAAGTGAAGGATGGTGAAACTTTGTGTGTCCATTCCATTAATCATAGATTACAATTTATAGGGGTACACGGATAAATGGATAGACACTAATCAACGATTGACTAGATAATGATTGACAACTAGGCTAATCATGATTGACAACTAATGATTGATTGAATAATGTAATCTGTCAGGCTAACACTCCCCCGCAGTCCGAGCGGCAAAAACGCAAAAACTCGGACTGGAGTAGTAAACCTCTTATTCTCCACCGTTAAACCAACACCATTACATTTCTCCTCTTTTTCTCCACCTTTACCCCACAAAAACATTATTTCACCCACCACAATTTATTTTGTCGGCCACCAAAAATTTATCTCTTTCTCCCTAGTATAAACTTCCCACAACCACCATCTCTTGCACCGCTAAAAACAACCGGAGAAGATGCGTTCGATCCCGCTCCACCAAACAACCATCCCAGATTTATACGATCTAATATTATATATTAAAACGAACCGGCTCGTGACCGAAGCACGAACACGAATATAAGATTATGTGGATTTATGACCTTAGCACAAATCACCAACACAAATCACGCTTGTGTGGATTTGTGACCTTAGCACAAATCACCAACACAAATTACGGTTGTGTGGATTTGTGACATTAGCACAAATCACCAACACAAATCATTAACAAATGACGAAGAGGTAGAGAGGTTTTTTTTGGGTAGTGGAATGGCAGCAGGGTTGTTTTTAGGGTTAAGGATCATGTGGATTTGACGGGGTGGTATAGCAGCGGCGGCAGTGGCTTGATGGTTTAGAGATCAGTTCTGGTTGACGTACCAAACTGGTGATTACCTAAAAGAAAAATCTGACAACAGTACTGTGTTTAGCGATGAGGTAGAGGATGATGAGGATTACAGGCATGATGGTCATGACAGCAGTAGCAGCGGTGTTATGCAGCGCTGATGAAGCGACGCTTTGATTTATTTGTCTTACAGCTAATAAGATAAAAATAAAAAAAGGTACGTTTGGGATCCCTCCGAATCATTAGTGAGTTGCCGATGATTGGAGGACAATTATTTTGTAATGAAGGTTAAGGTTTTTGGTGTTTTAAGGATCTTTCTGATACCATGTAAGATGGTAAAACTTTATGTGTCCATTCCATTAATCAAAGATTACAATTTATATGGGTACAAGGATAAATGGATAGACACTAATGATTGACTAGATAATGATTGACAACTAGGCTAATCATGATTGACAACTAATGATTGATTGAATAATGTAATCTGTCAGGCTAACACAAAGTTCACAAAGTTCACCAAGTCCACGTCCTTTGATATCCACGCTCCGTCCCATCCAAGCTAGCAAGCATATACTTGAGATAAACATGCTAAAACGTCAACAAAATGTTGAGTGAATCCATAGAGTTTATAAACAATCATTTTGAACACAAGCATAGCAAAACATTTAGTTCATAGAATAATCACAACGATGCTAGAGCCACGAACCGACGAACCTTACCATGTCCCAACCCGGAGGATAGTGCGTAACACACTCCCAATATTAAATACAATATGTCTCCGTATGACCTCGCGAGGAACACACGCCAGACAAGTCGTTAGGCCAAAATAGATCTATTATTATTGCATCAGCGTTTACCGGTTATCGGTGATTAACGGTCCATGAAGGAAGGGCCACAACATACCACTCATAGCAACGTTCACATAATAAAATCACTTGTGTTCGATTTTCTAAAACAAGCATGTATCACCCTCGCGGGTTTTTAAAACATAAAAAGATTTAAATGCTAGGCTATAAACTCACCGTATGAAGAAGTAGAGCAGAATTAAGATAAGTCCTTAGACGAGCGGAAAGTACTTCTAAGCACCACCTAAAAGACGTGACGTGACTTAGTACGATAAAGAAATCAATATGTAAAAAGAATCACATGATTGCGAAATATGTTTCCAAGATATGCATGGCATTGCATTATAACTTAACCCAAGTACTTGTACTCCAAAAATTGATGTCCAACATGGTCTTATAGGTAATAAAACACCTACTAAGTTTCGTCCCTTAATTCCTATTATATTATCGATTACCTATACGTTTTAAAATTTGAAGACAAGACGTAAATTCCCAAATTTTGAAATTAACTCAACTTCCCGGACTTGTAGCTCCTAATCTGTAAATGAAAAAAATACAAGGCTTTATCCTATAGAAAGAATTTTGAGTCTAGTTTCTAAAAATTCAGGCCTCACTTTTTAAAAAGTTTTAGAACCAAGTGAAAAGACTGTTTTGCCCCTGAACACCCAAACAAGAATATTTTCTGAATCTTAACCCCTTACGGAAACGGCCATAAGTCCTAAACCATGATAGCAATGAAGATGAATCCAATTGGAGGTGTTAGGTCTATGTGTTTACTACAGGTATCAACTTTTATTGCAACATTTTTAGTGTAAAATTCTATCCAATGAACCACATGGTCCTCATATGTTTTACCCTTCACCTATATAAAAACCTAGGAGTCTCTAGTTCAAAGTTTATTCATTACAAGCCCTACTATATGCATTATAATCTTTTTCAGCAACCACGCTCTGAGATTATCTGGCTTGACATTGTTCGATGTACCTGCACTTAAATCAAAACTTTGTTCCTTCTGAACATTGATTGATGTACCTGTACTTAAATCCAGAGTTTGTTTGCATTCATAAATATTAATGATATTTACATTTGAACCATGTGTGGGTTCACTGTCATCCTTGCTTGTACAAGACGCGAGTATCTTTCCCGTAGAAACCCACCTAAGACCAACAGTTTTAAAAATTCTACCCGTGGGTTTCCACCTAAGATCAGGTCTAGGAGATGTTTTCTCATACACAACGAAAGTCTTATTAGGAGAAAATCTATGTCCTATGAAGATCCTCCTTACAGGTTTCTGAGTATGATGTTTCTGTTTGACGGGTTTGTTACTATTTCTAGTCTTGTTGGATTGAATCTTAGCACGAGAATTCACTTCTTTTAGGAAGTTTGTTATACAAGCATCATGATATTCATTAAAGACACACTTATGACATGTAGAATAAACAAAGCGTTTGGAATCTGAGAATGAATTAGAGTTCTTAGAGTGTTCTGTTATGGGCACAGCCATTTTCGTTACACAACTACTCTTAGATACAGGCAAACTCCTAGTTGAGTGATTAGTGCTTCTAGGTTTTGGTTTGCTTCCATCAGTAGTGCTTTGAAATCTAGCAGAAGGCATCACACTAGTTTTTGAGTTCCTATCTCTTTCTTGTATCTTTTTCTTAGCTGCATCTAGATAGTGATTATGAACCATGTCATTTGAACTAAATCTTGGCATGTTCTTAGAACTATTTCTAGATGAGCTAGATGCAATCATGTATCAGGTTTTGCAAAGGTGGATTCTGTTTTCTTAGGCAAATAATGTTGAGTGACTGGTTTTGACAAATTCTTATTCACATCAACTTGGGAGGCAAACCGTTGTTTTGACATTTGAGCCCTTTCAGATTTAAACGCATTCGGTTGTCTAACAACTGATTGGTTTCTTAGTGATGGTAACACCGGTTTCCCCAAGACTGATGTTTTATCAAACTTAGTATCTACACTATTTCCTTTTAACTTCCTTAAGTCATTTTTTAAAGCAGCAATTGCAAAAACCTTTTCCTGAATCTGAGCTTTTAATTCAGCATTATTAGCAAGCAAAGATGTTGTCTGTTCTGTAGTCTTAGATCTCGTGATTTTAATAGAATCATACAAATCTTTGTAATGCTGTTTCAAAGTCTCATTTTCCTTACGTAATGTAGCCACACCATGTTCTAATTCGATGTTCATTGTTTCAAGTACATCAATTTCCTTTTCAACCTTGGCTTTATTACTTGTTTCATTCAAAGTTTGACCATGTTGCCCTGATTTTAAAGATTGATTTTGATATTTAAGTTCGAGAGCAATGCAATGTGCTTCCATTCTTGAAAAATCTTTTTGAAATTGGGCAACTGTCTCTTTGAGCAAAATATTTTCAGACTCGAGTGATTGTTTTGAGTATTCAGTTGTCTGGTTATCAGGTGATGAATCAAGCATAGGACTTTTAACTTGACATGTTTCAGGATACTGGTCAACCCTACCTTCATTAATGATTTCAGGTTGCTCAGTATGCTGTTGTCCTATAGCAAAGATATTGCATTCAGCAGTCAATTGTACCTCAGCCATTGGCTCTTCGTCATAAATGGGTCTGATATCTGCATCATCAGCATCTGTATCATTCCCTGACCTGCTGTTGTCATCTTGCACTGTTGAGTCTGTCCTAATGCTTTCTGTGTCAACCAAATCAGCATCCAATGCTTTACCCGTATCAATCTTACTCTCTTGCGTCTGCATCTGTCTTTTATTCACCCTTCTTTCATACTGTCTTTGATGACGTGTTCTTTCAGCAACGGACTTCTTAACATTACCCAGGTGTTGGAGTAGTGTATCTCTGAAGTGTTGAACCTCGATTCCAGTGTATTCAACAAAGTACGTGTCTGTCATTTGACTGTCATAATCCAATGTAAACTTTGAATCGATGAACTTTTGGAACTGGTTGTTTACCACCCAAAAGGCTGTCATGGATCCATCTTCTTGAAATTCATCTTTGTCAAGTTGCTTTTGTAGTTGATCTACGTTGAGGAGCATTGTTCTTGTGAAAGTATCAACATCTTGACCAAAGAGTGACATGAATGCCCGTTTGAATCCATGTTCGATGCGAGTGCCTTTTAAGTCATCTTTTGAAAGAACTTGAAGGTGTGAATGAAGAGATCGAAAATATGCCATGCATCTTTCTTTTGCTTTTGACATCTTGTATTTGATTGCATGCACATCTTTTGTTTCAGAATTCAAGCTGCATTCCTTTACTAATTTGTTGGATGCAGTCTCTGAATTACTGTCTTCTTTCTCAGAACAAGAGTTTTGTTTGACAACTAAATCAACTTTCAATGAATCAGTATTCACTGCTTGGGTTTGATGTGAATGATCTTCTTGTGTCTGCATCAACGTCTTTTGTTTCAACAAATGTAGAGTTCGTTGTTGATGAAGAATTAACTCAAGCATGTATTTCCCGAGGGAATCCATGTTAAAGATCATTGCATCGTAAAATGATTGAGCATCATATCTTGTATAATTCTGCATACGCGCTTTTAATTCTGAATTGAAAGCATTTTCAAACGTTGTTCTGAGTTTTGTCAAAGTAGTCTTGCAATCAGTCTGAGAAATTATTTCTTTGGTAAGATGATTTTCTAGTAAATCCAAGTCTTGAGAGAATGTTCTCTTGAAGATATGCATGTTACCAAAATCTTGTAAAGTTTCTATGAGAAACTTGAGTTGTGACTGAATTGCTCGAAGACTGTTCATGCATTTAATTCTTGAAAGTTGTGTCTTCTCTTGAACTTTAGAAATTAAACAAGAAGAAACTGTGTCATTCTGAAGAACACTTGATGTTTGAGTTTGCATATTGGTATTTGAATTTGACATTTTGATGAAGTTGTTGTAAATGGATATCGGATCTTAAGTGTTATGAAGTGATTGATTGTGGTTTTAAATGAATTAACGTTCGGTTTTACTAATCTTTGATTTAAAAACCGAGAAAAGAATGTAATCTTTCACGAGATTTTACAGAATCAAGAAGTGTAAATTGGAAAGGAATGAAGGAAAGAATACGAGGGAAGTGTTAGGAAGATTCAGAAGATGAGGAAGTGTGCATTGAATAAGAAAGCGGAAGAAATGGACAGGGAATGATAATGAAAGATAAATCAAAGTAAGAAAATGGAAGCAGTTGAAGAAGAAGGTAGGCCCGCAGTTTCGAAAAGAAGGAAAAGATATTAAAATTAAAATAGGATTAATGAAGGAAGTAAGAAGGAAACAATGAAAATCAACGAAATGTCAGAAGGCAAGAAAAACAAGGAATAACTGAAATAGAACAAAATGAAAAGAAAGAAGAAAGATAGAAAAAAAATGTAAATTGGAAGAAGAAAGAGAAGAAAGTGAAGATTGAAAAGCAGAACTTAGTATTTTAGAAGAAGCTAAAGGAGATGTGAAAAGATACTTTAAGGGAGAGTAAAGGTGAATAAGGGAACTTGTTGTACGAAGAAGCATGAATCTGGAATGAAACAGAAGTATTTGGTATTGAGGGAAAGGAAAAGAAGAAAGAAGATATGAAAAGGGGAAAAGAGATAAATGAAGTTAAAAATTGGGAAAGAATAGGAAAGAACAGAGGACAGGGATAGAAATGGTAGGTTGGAAAGGAAGGAATAATTGAAAATCGGGATAGTAGTAGAAAAAGAAAGAAAAAGAAATGAAATAAGTAAATGAGAAGAAAAGGATGAACGAAAGGGGGAAGAAGACGAAGCAGATGAAAAGTTGGAGAAAAGGGAAGAAAGAGGGGAAAGAATGAGTTAAGAAGACAGTGAGAAATTGTTGAAAATGCGAAGATGTTGAAAAAGGAATGAGAAAGGAAAAGAAGTTAGGGATAAAGTGATGAGACGAAGAAAAGAGAAAAATAGAGATAAAGAAAGCAACGAGAAGTGATATAAGAAGGTGATTATGAATAATAGATACAAAGATATTAAGAAAGTGAAAAGATAGTAGAAATTAGAATGGAAAAGAAAGGGGGAAAGAAGAAATCAGGAGATAAGTTGAAGAATAAGAAGATAATTAGTGAAAATGTAAAGGGGAAAAGGAAGAATGTGACGAAAGAAGACAACGAAGAGGAAGAATTGAGATAAGGAGAGAGGAAAATCGGTGATAAGGGAAATAAGAAAAAAGAGGAAAGAAAGGGAATTAAGAAATGAAAAGAAAGAAAGAGTGATTATTGAGGAATAAATGCAGAAAAGAAAGAAGATGAAAGAACAAGAATTTTAGAAGTTGTTAAGAAACCAATACTATGATAAAAGAATAAAGAGTTGATAGAATTAGAAGAAATGGAAGAAGAACGGGAAAGAAAATAAGAAATCAAAAAGAAGCTGAAAGAAGAAATGATAAAATAATGAAATAGATAGATTGAGGAGGAATGAAAACGAATAGAAAGGGAACGAAATAGTTTGAGGAAAGAACCTAGAATGAGGGAATGAGGAGGCGTCATGAAATGTAAAGGGAAGGAAGAAAAAGAGAAGAGAAGAAATGATGAAATAACTAGAACGATTAAAGAAAAAAAGTTGAGGAAAAGAAACGGGGAAACAGAGATATGTGTGCTGAAGGAAAGAAGATGAATAAGGAAGGTTGAAAAGTGGAAATAAGAGAGTGGAAAAATGCATATTAGGAAAATTGAAGAAACAAAATCACGTGATATGAATAATTAATTGTGTTTAAGGTTTTTTGTGGATTAATTGTCCTTGTAGTCCGAAATTAAAGTCCTTGATTTTGTTTGTCTTGATGTGATGTTTTGATTAAACGGTGATTAATAGATTCCTAAATTCGGTCAAATACCACCTGATGCGCGGATCGACTTGTAGATAAAACTCAAGAGCAAAACGCAGTGACTTGTAGATAAAACTCAAAACATAGGTTTTCAATGGACAAAACGCAGGAGCAAATCTCAACTTGTAGATAAAAAATCTCAAGACGGCAAAAACGCAGTTTTAGTGACTTTGAGCAAAAACCAATCGAGTATGAGCAAATAAGCAACGGTCTGATCAATATGCCACTGAGTCTGAGCATAATCGCAAACGGAATCTAATCAAAACGCAACGAGTATGAGCAAAACGCACACTTCTTGTCAAACGCTAACACTTGAGCAAAAAATGCAACGGATATATCCAAAACGCAATCAACTCTTGAGGCAAACGCAATCAAGAATTAATGGGCAGAGTTTCCCTTAGTCAAAACGCAATGAGGGTCTTCAACTTGTGGACCAAACGCTAATCACAAAACGAAACACAATATAGTCTTCTTCGAGAGGCAACGCAATGTATATTTGAATACCCAAAAACGACACCTAAAAAAAAAACAAAAACGTCAACAAGTTACAAGTTTGGGACACAAGTGCCTTTTAGGCCTTTCTTTTCTTGTCTTTATACACAAAACGCAATGATCTTTTAACCAAAACGCATTGAAGAAATGTTCATATAACCCAAAACGCAACCACGAAAAAGTCTTCAATCTTTCATCTTGGCCACGAAATGAATTGTAGATGCTCAATAGACGATACAAGGACTTGTTTTAAGCACGAAAGGACCAACCTTTAACACCTTGAGCCACGAAATCAAATCAAACCATGGTTTTTTCTTGCTTTTGTATGCGAACCAAAACAAGAACAACTAACAAGCCACGAATTCAACACACTAAACACCCCTTGACGAGTGATACCACATGTTATCCCACGATATAATCCAAATACAACTTATTAATAAGCACCAATAAGCAAGAAATAAGAAGAAATCTTATAGAGAGAAAGTAGAGAGAGAAACAACTAGATTAGAGAGAATGGTGACTTATAAATGTGTGAAAATGTAACCAACACCCTTCACCAAGTGTGGTGAAGGGATATTTATACCCATGCCTTGCTATCTTGGCACTTGGGCTTTCTAAACGGGTCGGGCTTGGTTTAACTTAGACTTTCAGCCCGAAACACGGACAATATTAGATTACAATCCAAGCCCGTTGAACCCGACTAGCTTATTACAATACAAGACCTAGATTGACTTTCTAAGACTGATAACATTCTTGTTTGACTTAATATAATTAAGGCTAACATATTCATATTCGGATATTTGATATTTTTATAGGAATTGATTTAAAAATTGAGATATATGAATTTTCACTTTGGAATTCATATATAATAGTTGCACAAAAATTCAAAATATTTAGATACCTAGTTTTCATATATTCGGATACATAAAACCTTTATCCAAAATTTTAGATATCTGAAATTTCTAAATCATATTTTCGCTTTAGGCCTCTGAAAAAACACGAGACGACCTTGAAAATATACATCGAGATTGTGTTTTTTGAACCGATTTCATACACAAAAACATGTTTGGTTTCACTTTTCCACTTGTGGACATTACTTATATTTACTACAGATTGTCGACATTAGCATGGTTCCTCATTTAAAAATATGAACTAAATGGATTAAGTTGTCATGTGTGTTATTAAACTGTAGATGAAACTATCAATTTTGAGGGCATAACTATCCTTCTTCTTAAGGGCGGATGGATCATGTAGGTATTGTTAACTTATGTGACATAAAGGGCTGTTTTGGTTGTCATGGTCAGCCTAGAAGGCGTAAACATGTAGTGAGAAGATGTTCATATACTTCGTAGTCACGAGAAATATATATCATAGATTAGTATAAGAGAGTATCAAAATTTATTATCTATTAACTATTACTCAAGTAACCAAATTAATATCAGACATAATAACTTAATGTAGGATAAACAACTATTTTATCCTTGATTTTCTAAGATTTATTTAAGTATATTGTTATATGTCATGTTTGCACTATAGTATCATACGAAAGTTATAGGATTAGAGGAGAGGAGCTAGAGAGTATTTTTCATCATTTTCAAAGTTTTCATTCCAAAAGGGAAAATAGAAATGGGAGGGAGAAGTGAAGTTACAAAATGTAAAACCCTGTATAAATACCCCTCATAGATGGGTATTTATTCTTATTGCTATTCCTATTCTATTTTCCTAACTTTAGTCAAACCTTGGTCAACTTTACTTAACTTTGACCAAGATAGACTTTATTAAAGACCAATTCATTTAATAATAAACACTTTTCTTGAATATAACAATCTTCCCCTAAGGATTGATTATTACAGACGCTTCATCGTCGATAGAATTGGTCTTCCATTCACAAATGATTCCCACCTTCTCATCTGCTCATGATGTCTTAGACGCTTGATTATTTCTATTTCGTATGCTTTCATTATGTCAAGGTCTAATTCACCTAGCAGAGGTGGTTTCTTCTGGAATGCATTTTGAAATATCCTTAGCTTTGCTTCGTTCAAGACTTTTTCCAACATAGCATCACATAATTTAACAATCTCTACCAAATACATAACCCGTTTCTCATCTTTGCTGTTTAAGTAAATCAAACCCGTGTCTGGCTTGTCTACTATTGAGTATGGATCATGAGCTTCAATACCAGGGAATGCTAATGTTGGTGCAGTTAAGTTTACCTTGATCGGGTAACTCTCTATTCCCAACTAGAAATCATGAACTCTACTTTAATCCATCTAGATACTTATAGCTGCCAAAATACCTTTTTGCCATTTTCTCCCCCTTCAGGGGGATCAACATCTGAATGATGTTCATCATGATATGTCCTGCAAAAAGCTCGTATGAATAAGAACTAGTAGAAACTTATGGTGTTTCAAACTTTGTTTTCAAAATTTCCCATAACTCCGGATCAACTGCGTGATCTTGTGGCTTTGTCTTCATTGTCAAATATAATTGATATTGAATATCATCAGTTGATGTTTCAGCATTTGAAGATCTTGTTGTAGGGTATAGATTGAGAGTGGTATTCTGCATGTGCGCTTTAAATAATTCTTCAATTATTTTAGGTGCATGAGTGGCAAATTCTTTTAAAATTAATTCTTGTACATTTGTAGGAGCAATTTCTCAATCCTTTTTAACCGCAAGATCAACCAGTCTTAGCATTTCCTCTTTGATCATTTCGTTTGTCTTTGCAAATGTAAGCTCAGGCACAACACTGTTGCAATGATCAAGAACTTCTCGAATATCCCCCATAAAGAATTCATGAATCACAAATTTTATTTTAATATGGGTGCGGATTTGACCACGTCGCTTGCACATGCCAGCAATGCTTCCTGGAAGAATCTCTGTCGTGTTTGAAGTAAATCCTCTCTTGCTTTTAGATTTGGATGTGATAGCAGTTGTTGGTGATGCAGTTGCTGTTAATTCCTCATAATTTATCTTATTCGAAGATAAGTATTTCCTAGGGGATCTATTTGGTGTAGGAATTGGTGTCTGCATCTGCTCATTCCTAGACTCCAAACTACCTGTTGCATGAGTTCCGACCAATGCATGATTAGTGTGATCAACATTGTCTTTATCCTCAACATCATTCTTCTTCTCATCTTTCTTCTCTTTCTCATTCTTATCATCATCATCCTTCTTTTCAACATCATCATCTTTCTCTTCATCATCATCATCCTTCTTATCATCTTTCTTCTTAGTAACATTTACATCATCATCATCATCAACAACAACAACTTCTGGGTTTTCCTTATGACTCTCGGGCTCTATCCTAGTACAAGTATCATCATTATCATTATTAAGCATATAATTAGCAAACTCACTTGCATATGATTCTTCATTTTCTTTACCTTCGACCATCTTTTCTATCTCCTCCTTCTCCATCTTCTCTTGCACTTTAGCAACATTATCTTGTGCTTCGTAATTAAAGTAATTTTGTATAAAGCTAGACTTAGAATAGTTGCCTCAGTAATTTCATCCCTTTCTTTTTCATCACAAGAGGTGGAATTGAGGTAGTCTTTGCTTTTTGTTTGATGGTAACTTCAAGCGATTTTCTTGGTGAACTCGTTTCTCTAACAATTTGCTTCCTCTTCTTCCCCTAAGGACTAGTAGCAGTAAGGGTAGGTGACCAATGGGGCGCTAGGTGTAGTCCTATGCGTTCCTTGGGTAGATACAGCAGGCTGTAGTTGAATCGTTGGAACAAATACCTTCACAAACACCGTTTCATACTCTGCATAATCATTAGTGGCATGGATCTCATTAGTTAAGAATGCATCCGGAATCAACATCCCTCAAAATAACACATTCCTTGTTGAGTAAACACTCACTAATGGAATATCATCCTTGATAGAATGATAATCCTCGTCAATTCATTGAGGAATGGATGGAAACTTCTTCACTAAATCAGCAATTATAAGCTTTGAGAAGCGAGGATACTGGATGACATCCTTCTTCTGAAATACACAGTTAATGAAATCCCACCAGAGAAGAGCAGCATAATCAACATGTGTACGGTTGACCACAACATGAAATAGCTGAAGTATGTTGATCTTTGTTTGACCATGTCCATATGTTCTTGTAGTCAATCAACGATTGAACACCTTGAACATAGTCTGCCATGGTTGAGCCAGAAACTTCATGTTGAAGGCACTCACTTTATTAACAATGCCTTGATAGCCAACCTTTTGCATGAATGATTCAATAACCTTGATGTTGACTGGTGCGATGAGTGGTTTTTCAGGAGTTTCCACTGGCAAATGAAGAGTATCACAAAACATATCAACAGTGTAAACTATCTCTTGTCTGTCTAGTTTGAACTTGATAGTGTCCTTAGTATCATGCACCTTGCTGACTGTCTTCCAGAACTTTTGTAAGTAAACAGCTGGAACATCTGCAGTCGCAGTAAGAGCATAGCTTAATGGATGATCAAGTAAAATTTGTCCCCACAATCTTGAATTCTGGTGAGCATGGGATACTTTGGAGCACAACATAATTATTGCATCTCCTAATGCCTTGAAATTTGGGGATGAGTTAAGCATCTGGAATGATTTGTTAAGCCACGATGATTATTGTATGATGACATGAATTGATTAGTGAAATGAGATAAGGTTATGAGATACACATTTATATAACATTTTTATCTCTTTTCACTCTGTCTGTTTTTATATGCTCTGGCAATTCTTTTTGAGCATATCCTGATCATTTTCTTTCTGATGTGCCAATTCATATATTTTCGAACACATGCCATACGCTTTATTCGTATTATTCTTTTTGTCTCATTTTGTATGCTTTGGCAATTTTTTTTCGAGCATACTTAGATTTTCTTTTTCACGTATGGATTTCATCTCTCTTTCTATTTTGAGTTTCCTCACCAAAAAGCATTTGTGAAATGAAACTCTTTCAAGAATGATATGTGTGAAAACACATATCCGTATTATATCAAAAATGGCCCTAAAAAGACAAAATTATGCTTAAAATGCTTGAATACTGCTTGTTTTGTCTTTGTGAATGTGTAGGTACGGATAATGCAAATATCACAAGAAAATGGTCAAAACCGGACAAACACAGACACGAGAAAGGAAAGAGAATACAAGAGCAAGGAGAATGCTATCAAAGGTCAACAAAAGTCAACCCTTGGTCAATATTAGTCAACCACAAGAAGACAAAAATCCCAAAAACACCCAAAACAGCCCTCATAGTTTAAACCTAATTTCACAAATAATCCCTAAGCCCTAACGGTGAATGTGTAGGTACGGTTGTTACTGTTTATCTTCTTCTTCGATTTACCTTGGGCTCGAAACAAAGGGTAAATGAAAATTAAGGATGTGGCTATGCAATTCAAGTATCAAGGACTGACATGGCAAGGAAAAACGTCATTGAGGAGCTTTGATTGGCCAATTCCTAAAAGAGAAGACACACGGATATAGCAAGAAAACACACCAATCAAGTGGGATTTGCACTAAAATGCTCACAAAAGAAGCACACGAGGTCTGACACACGGAATGCCACGTTGGCAATCCGTGTGATCATTCATTTAATCTAACGGCCAAATATGAGGATCCAATGATAAGAGAAGATTGAATGGTCAAGATCAAGGGATTGAGGAGCGTGGCTATGACCTAGAAGTTTCATTTGCAGGCTATAAAAAGCCCTTCACACTCACACACATGAAGTTCTCTTCTTTTTCCTTTAATTTCTAGCTTAAATGTATATTTAGTTTTTAAAATTAGCTTATGTAATTTTACTTTTCTAGCTTATTGTACTCTCAATTTCAACTTATTGTAATCTGTTTTATTATTAATGAAAGCATCCTTAGTTTTTATATAAACTATTTTACCTTAAAAGCTTTTATTACTCTTAAATGTTCTTATCTAATGTTACACAAGCTCCTACAAGCTCATCATAAGCTCTTTGAGTCTCTAAGCTCAAATTGAGCTCATAATAAGCATCTAATCTACTTAAACTTTTAAAATTAGATAAATACCTTTGCTAAATGGATTTTGAGCTTTTGGATGATAAGCTTACAATGGAAGAGCTTATGGGACCCTACCAGCTTATCCTTGGATAAGCTGGAGCTTGTAGACAGCTCATTTGAGCCTTTATTGCCTTTGTTTAGCTAAGGCTATTGTAAGTGTTCATTTATCTTTCTGTCTTAAGTTTCCTTGTTTAATATTGCTTAATCTGCTTATTTACTTGCTTAATCCTGTCTTAGTATGCTTATTGATCATGTTTGAGTGTCTATTTTCTAGATTGATAGTGTAGATCTTAGTTTTTCTTATTTGTTTCATAAATCTAAAAAAAAAAACAAAAAATAATTAGCATAGTTTGTAGCTAGGATTATGGCTTAATTTATAAGGGTGGTTGCCGTAGAAGGTAGGTAATATGTTGTGTGTATTTGGGTGTAAATCTGTTATCATTATAATCTTACAGTATATAGCTTGTTAATGGTTTTAAGTGATGTATGGGTGTGGTTGGTCTTGTGTGTATGTAACGTCTTGGGTTAGTAAGGCTTATGGGGTGGAAGGTGTTGGTGGTGAGCTGGGTGGGGGTATATTTGGGGGTTCGTAGGAAGGGTGTGGCATGTTTTCGTTTTTTTTTGCCTTTACTTTCTTTATGTTGTTTTTTTGTTTTTTTTTATTTGTTTTTTTTGTTTTTTTGTTTTTTCTTTTTATTTTTTGTTTTTTTTTTTTAATTTTTTTTGTTTTTTTTTTTTTTTTTCCATTTGTTTTTTACTTTTTTGTTGACTTTTTTTGTGTTTGGTGCATTTTTTTTTTTAAACAACCATTCTTGTTTTTGGCAATTTTTTATTTTTTGTTTTATAACTATTGCTTTTTTTTTGTGTTTTTTTGTGGTCCTTGTTCTCTTTAGTTACATTTGAATTTCCAAAACTAGGTTTATAAGTACAGGATTTATAAGTTTGATTAGGAATAATTAAGTTTTCATAAGTTTTCTTATTGCTATATTGAATCTGTGATAATTCTGCCAAATCTAGTTTCATTTTAAGCTCAGGTATAATTTAGCTAATCTAGTTTAATTATTTGAGTTAACTTAGGAGTTTTAAAAAGTGTAGGAATCAAGTTCTTAGATCTGCATTTATAGGTTTTGAGACTTTGGTCATTTACATGTGAACTGCATCAGATAATGAAAACAACAAAGAGTCCATTTTCTAGCTTAAATTTCAGATGGTAATTGTAGTTTTTAGGATTTGATTTTCATAGCACAAGTAGGTCTAGGGTCATTAATCATTAGTATTAGCTTACTCTTTCAAAATAAGCTCTTTTGATTATCTGTTTTTAAGCTGCAATTGTGCTTTTTGTCTTTTCAAAACTCAAAAACACATTCTAGTCAAATGCGGGAGTTTTTGAATAGTTTTTCAAAGTGCTTTTTCATTAAGCTCTCATTATTCAAAACAGTTTTAAAAAGCATTTTCATTAAGCATTTGAGTCAAGCTTTCAAAATATATAAGCTTCATTTCTTGTAGAGCTTATTTGCTAGCTTAATATAAAGCTCAAAAGTAGCTTAAGGGTCTTGTTTGTAATCCATTCAAACCCACATTCCATCACAAATATTTAAGTTTTCATAAGTGTCTTATTGTGGTTTTCAGTTTATGGCTTTGGTCCTTGATTGATTATGTCCACATTGACTTATTAGGTTAAGACTTAGGATAGATTATCTGCTTATTAGCCCTAGTTATAGCTTATTCTAGCTTTAAAGTTCTTAGATTTTTCAAAATAGCCAAAAAAATGTTTTAGTGTTTTTCATGCCTTTTAAGCCATTTTTAAGCTTATCTTGAGTTACATCAAAAAGTTTTCTTTTATTAAAAGTGTTTATTTTCATCTTTTCTACAACTTTGTTTTTATAAGTTTTCAAAAATAAAAAAAAGGGGAAGATGGAAATCGGGGATGAGCAAGGCTCGAACCCCCGACCTCAACACCCTCAACCCTTATAAGTGCCTCACACCACACACCACTACCATCGTGCCCTGGGGTCTTTTTCATTATAACTTTACAAAGTTTAATACTTATATACGTTTTTGCTCTTTTAGCTTAATAAGCTGTTTTAGCTTATTACATAACTTATTCGATAAGCTGTGTAAGCAAGCTTACTTTTCCTAGGTCCCTCTTAGTTCAAGCTATTTTCCATAATTTTTTTAGAGTTTTTATATTTAGTTTAGTATTTTTAAACATTTATTTTTATTAAAAAACTTTAAAAAATCATAAAAAATAGAAAAATAATCAAAAAAATACAATTTTTTTAGAAAATTTTCTTTTATCATAAAGTTTCTAGGAAAATTAGTTTTGTTCCCGTAGGGTTAAAATTGCAAAATTTCAATTTTTAAAGAACATGATTCGTTTTCGTTCTCGTTTTTCGTGTTTTTAAGCTCATTTCAATTCCGTTTTTGTTCTAGTTTTCTTTAAACTTACTCTTTAGTCCATTAGAATCTATTTAAAAATAAAAATTCATTTTAGGTTTAATTTTGGAAATTTAGGGGTTTTAATCACCATTTAGGGTTCCCGTTTTGCATTTTTTAGCTAAAGTTTGATTTCCCGTTATTTGTTTTCGTGCTTAATTGTTATCATTTGCTTATTTTAATTGTTTTTTAATTCTTAGAAATAGATAATCAAATCAATCTTGTTACCAATTCAAATCGTTGTTCGAACAACAAACGTGGTCTCAATTTCATAAATCGTTGGGGAATGACGACCCGTGAATCATACTTCCCGGATTATATACGTATTATTATATATATTATCGTGTGATTTTTCTAACTACTATTGTCCTCAAGGGTAGTTTGGGAATTTCATATTATTTTATATTTTATTATTACGTGTGTAGATTTTAACGAATCAAAGAATAATAAAGATATACTCCGATTTTGAAAAATACCAATTTTGGCAAAAAAACACATGTAGTGACAACCATTGATGAATTAATAAATCGAAGAGTATAACTTTATATTCTCACAAAAAACATTTCAGTAAAAGAGTATCACTTTTTGACACACAAGTACAACTTTTTGATAGAAAATTTGAGATAAAATTTCCAAAATCACAAGTTTTTCAAAGATGTTTTAACAATTATGATTATACTACCAAACTAATGTAACAATAATTGGATGTTCACTAAGTCACCCACTCCTCATTTTGTTCGTTGCAAAAAACGGCCAAAACTAGACATAACTTAGACCATTTACCCAATTGAGTACAACAGTTAGTCATAAATCTTTTCTTATGAACGGTTTTAGAAACATTCTTTTTCAAAAACTTTGTAATTTTCCTTTGTTGAGATATGAGAATCCATGATCACGAATATTTGAATTACCTTTTTGCATTTATTGTTCTCAAATTATTTGTATCATTAGATCATTGAATGAAAAATTTAGCTAATAAAAACATATTCTTATATATGATATTTGGATAGTCAGTAGATTGCTTAATCCTCATTCTGTTAATCTCAGAAAACGGTCATAACCAGATGCAATCTTCACCATTTGCCCCATTTATCAATATAGAAATATGATTTTATAACTGAAATTCTCATTGGTGTTTTGTAAAATGCCATTTGTTTAACGATTAATTCCATTTGAGTTTTCGTAAAAAATTTAGCCCAATTAAATAAATTTCCGAAACCTATTTATTTAGCCCAATAAACCATTTACGAAAGCTTATGTTGGCCCAATTTGACATTTACGAAACTTGTTGATTCAGCCCAATAACATTTACGAAACCACTTTTATCAGCCCAATTACATTTACGAAACCATTTAAAAGTTTACAAAACTGAAACCTAAACAATATTACTTTCATAGGACAAAACTTTATGAAAAGAAAGATAATCAAAATGATTTATCCTATTTTAAGCCTTGAATTATCATCCTTAACATAATCTAAATCTATTTTGTTATCCGAAAGCAAATGTTCTTTCTTACGAAACCTTGATGGTTACGAAACCTCTTGAGTAGTGGTACATACACGTTATGTTCAGTGATTTATCAACACAAATCATTATCTAAGACACTTGATTATATTTTTCCTCAATTAATTTCTTATTAACACAACATTTCATTTTTACGAAACCCTAAATCTGAATGAAACATATGAAATACTTAATTGAAACACTTAAAGAGATAAGGAATATAATCAGATCTTTTATTCTTACGTTTGATAAGCACAAGGAATCGAAAAACGATTTGGATCGTTGTTTGCCAAGTTACGAAAGCTCAAAATAAGAGAGGATTTTCGAAAGCTATTTATGTTACGTACGAAAGCAATAAGCTTTCGTAAGAAACCCTGTGTATTTTATACTTATGAAAACAGCTTTGCATTTTTGACAAGTTCAATCCCTCTACTTACTTTCGTAATCATTATCAGCCCGTACGAAAATAACTTTTGCATTTTGGTAGATTCTGACTCTCTACTTACTTTCATAATCTTTAACAGTCCAAACTATATTATTCATTAACTCCCCCTTGGAGTTAGACCAATTTTCACAATAAACCTTTTGAGTTATTTTGTAGTTAAGCACCTGCTTTAACCAAAAAATTTCATAACTCCCTATTGAACAGATATCCACTTGAAATTTCTTCCTTTTTAGATAAAACTTTGTTCAAAAGATTGTTAATTTTGCATTTATGATCACATTTTTGATTTTCTAATGATGAAATGACTGAAGTTTTAAACATACTTGAGAAGATTTTTTGATAAATCTAGAACTTTATAACACCTCCTTGAATAAATGTTTAATTAAAGAACTTATTCATGAGATTGTTATTCTTGCAGATCTTGCACACTTGATTTTTCAAAGATGATGATTTTTGTGAATGGATTATGATTACAAACCACATATTTTAGCAGTAAAAGAGCATTTTTATAAATGATTTACTCCCCCTCAGTTCATGATATATTTCTTTTGCATTAAAAGAACCACTTTTAGAAAACAATGATCATGAAACTGATAAAACATAGAAGATATGTGTTTGCATCAATTAATTTATGTTTTTATGTTTTTGTATTTTTCAAATTTTTATTTGTTTTTCATTTTTGAAAAAGAAACAAACTATTTTTAATGTTTTTGAATTTTGTATTTGTTTATGAATGTATTTACAAAAGTTTTTAATGTATGATCTTTCTTTCAAGAAGATAACTTTGCCAGACGTTCCAACTCAGTTGAAGTCATACATCGCATACCAATCCTGTGAACTAAGTACTTAAACCTTTCTTTTGGAAGGGCTTTCGTAAATAGATCAGCAAGTTGGTATTCTGTCCCGACAAAGTAAAGTTCAATAGTACCTTTCTCAACATGCTCCTTGATAAAATGATAACGGATGTTAATGTGCTTTGTACGAGAATGTTATACCGGATTGCAAGATATGGCAATTGCACTTTTTGAGTCACAATACATTGGAATCTTGTTGTACCGAAATCCATAATCTAGCAGTTGCGTCCTCATCTAAATGACTTGTGCACATAATGCAGATAAAGATACGTACTCAACTTCTGCAATGGACATTTCTATACAATCTTGCTTTTTAGACGACTAACTGACTAACTTATCTCCTATAAATTGTATGCCTCCAGATGTGATTTTGAAATCATTATTACACCCTGCATGGTCTGCATCTGAATATACGATTAGTTCAAACCCGGAGTCCTTCGAGTACCATAGACCCATGTTAATGGTTTGTTTTAGGTATCGAAAGATCCGTTTGACCTCTTTGAGGTGTTTTTCAGTAGGGCGTGCCTGATAACGCGCACATACAAATGTCACAAAGGCAATGTCTGGTCGACTAGGAGTGAGATACATAAGTCCCTCAATCATACTATGATATTTAGTTTGATCTGTTAGAGTATGCTCGTGTCATAATAAATAATTATACGGCTGGACACATGTGAGCCTATGGGGCCATACACATATACACTAAGGTACCATTTTATATATCGTGTTTATTGTATTTACGGTATATAAATAACCCACGTAACTCGAGATCACTATTGTGATTCTAATAACTAAGTAAAATACTTATTCTATTGGACTTGGAAAAAAATGGGACCCCCATTTGAAGCCCATTAGGGGCCGGCCATATAAGGGTATAGAAAGGGATAAGATTAAGTTTTTGTTGTAAATATATGGGATATATTCTCATTAATTGATTAACATTTTACCGAAAATTCTCTCCCCTAATCTCTCCTTATTTCATATAGCTTAAACTATAACCCGATCTAAGGTTTATAGTTTTCTTGATCCAAGACTTTGAATCTTGTTTATTCAAGGTGTGTTACAAGGCTACGGGGTTAAGACTAGCATCTAATTGATATACAAGGAAGTGTAGTATGGATTAACCATAGAGGCGATCTCAATTGATCACTTGGTTTCATTGGGCGGTTCGTGTATTAAAGTGAAGGTCACCATTCGTTTCTACCAATCACGCTACAAAGGTATAACTTTGTTATTTTTATTTTGTTTGATCATATGACTCTATGGATCCATTGATAGGTGCATGTTCCGCTGCATTTATATTTCTTTATATGATATTCATTTAATTCAGCACCTATAGTGGTATCACGAGCCATCATATGATGTCATATGATCATCGTGTATGCGTAAAAATGGCTAAAAACGTGTGTTTTTAATGGAATCAAAAGTATAATTTTAAAACAGCCCCTAGAGCTTATTTTTCGGAATTAATTCGACCCATAAGGGGTCTTAAGATCTGTGTTTGATCTCATAGCCATTTGTTATGCATACTTTAATTGGTTTTGTTATCAGGTACGTGTAAAATGACCTAAATCGCGTGTTTTGGAACGATTCGTGAATCGGTTTTAAATCAGCCCCTTGGGCATCATTTTCTGTGATAATATGGTTATTATAAGGTTTTTAATATAGTACATAATGATCCTTAAGTCATTGGTTACACGTACAAATCGGGGTTTTAATTCTAGTTAATTTATTTCTTCGATTCGTTGGCTAACAATTTACTTCTTGTTAGATATTTTGTATTCATGGAAAATACATGCATGTTTGGCCATGGATTTAGCCAACACTTGTTAATACATGATATTATGGTATTATTATGTTTTGTATGCAAAGCTGATGAAAACCTTGACTACTTATGACATGATTAGCTTGTAATTGCATTTAATTTCAGTTTTGGGTTTTGCCATTGCTTCGGCTTCGTTTTTATAACAACCCGAAATTTTTACCAATGTAAATATCCATCTATTAAATTATATGCACTGTAATATCCATCTATTAAATTAGATGCACTTTATATACCACCTTTTTACAGGGAAATTTTTGCTTTATCTCATTATGCAACGTAACTTGCATCTCTAAAGTAAACGAGCTCACGCAACCTCTACCAATGCCATCTATATCTATGTTTATATCATGTAAACATCCTAATATGTCAAGTCTATATCTTAATATCATTTTTACCAAGTACATTATCCATTTAACGTACTTTTCAAAACGTTATTTCAAAACAAGCATTAAACGTTAACGTTTATATCAAAACCCTAATTATATGTAATGTATACATATAAAATGAATGTGCAAGCCTCTAAAGCATGTGTACAAGTGTACAATGCACAACATTTGAATATCTTTTCCCTCCTAAATCAAGTTACAACTTTCTAAAGCACAATGTACAAGCTAATCATGCCTAAAAACCTAATTAGGTCATTTAAGCTCCTAAATCATGTTTAAACTTTACCACCACTTTAGCACAAGGTACAAGCACTTAATTCATGACTTCTAAACCTTAAAACTAAACCCTAATTTTTCCTAAAACCCTAATCTAAAATCTTAAACCCTAAACGAAACCCTAAAACCATAATTTCACTTTAAACCTAAAACTAAATCCTAAACCTTAAAACTAAGCCCTAAATCTTAATCATAAACCCTAAACCTTAATTCTAACACTAATCCAAAACCTTAAACTATCTTAAAACCTAACCCTAACTCAAATTCAAAACCTTAAATCCTAACCCGAAATAAAATGAACCCGACACCCCCTTTTTATCCATTTTGACCCATTTTTAAGTCAAGGTAGCACCCTAACTACTCAAGCACCTCCATGACATCACCACTATGTCACCAAGCAGCCTACCAAGCACCTTCATCACCACCTTGGCCACCAAGTCTTGCTTTGTCACCTTCTTGTCACCAATATCCATTCGCACCCTTATAACTCCCACACCTTGCATTCCTAGTTTTTTAGCCTTGAATCATCTATAGGCTTCATTGGTCATCACTCTACAGCCCTTAACCCTTAGCCATCAAGAAAACTTGGGCACCAAGGGTTTTCACCCCTATTAATAACAAAAATAAAAAAAAATCCGAAATCCAAGCAACTCTTTCAAAATCTACTCCTCCAAACTTATCACAAACATTGAAAAGAGTTCTAACTCAGCACAAGGAAGAAGTAGAGTCCCTAGATTCATGAATTAAATCCAAGAAACCAAGAAAAAGAAAGCTCTTGAACCGAAAACCCTATTTCGGACCATATTTAGCTCAAGTAAGCTCAAACATCTTGTTCAATAAGCTTATATATCTGTATTAAGAATGTTCATAATACTCTTAAGCTCAAATATGAAACTCATGTTAAAGCCTTGAATGTCAAAACCATGCGTTTATTTATTAAAACCTAAAAAACGACCGTTTTGATTTTCTAGCTAACGAATCTTTTTCTAAACTTTTGTTATCGTTTATAACATTCTATTTTGTTATTCTCATAAGCTATAAACCTGCAAATAATCATTTGGAACCCTTTAATATAAGCTCGCATGACTTTTTGGACTTGATTTGAAACTATTTTCATGTATAGGGTATATATCGTAAATTTCTAAAATTATAACTACGCGGGATGAAATGTCATTATTCAAAGTTATAACTATATGGACCTATATTGACATTTTGTTTCAAAGTTAAAGGTTTAAATTATATATACTTTATATAAAAAGGATAAACTGTAAATGTTTATAATTCAGGGTATTATATTGCCATTTTTCACATTTAAAAATATAAAATATAATATTTTTATATCAAATTATAAACATATTATATTATATTATAAACTCGAATTTTATTAAAAATCCGGACATACGAATCGTTATTAATCATCGGTCGACGCATTATAAACAAATTACGTTATATATTTTTAAACGAAATTTTATATCTACTAACTTTTAAAGAACTTAAAATTTTTTCATATCACGTTATAGGGAGCTACATGTGAGGGAATTTATTTGGGTATATAGTTTTGAGAGTTGCTGTGAAGTTACGATTTATAGTGTCCTGGCTCCTCAAACGTTTACTACATGACCTCTGAATTATGATGGCCCAAACAGTGATACAATATTTCCATAAATTAATAAATAAAAGTAATACGTTAAACTTTATAAAGTTTTGAAACATAAACCATCACACTAAGACTTAACATATTACCCCAGGTTATGTGACAAGGCCGTTACTTTCACTTGATATACTTTTGCCATCAATCAGGTTTCCTTGTTAAGTGTTGTTTCATAGCTCGCATTTTAAATATCTTCTAATATTTCATAATACCGCGATGGGGGGATACATGCTCATAACCATGATGTCGTGCCAGTGCTTTTCCAAATGTTATGTCTATTAGTTATATTATTGCTAAGTACCTTCTCTGCCAATATTTATTAATCATGAACCATTAGTCACTTACGAATGAACACGAATATTATGGATAGATCTATCGAGGTGTGACGACTCCCGTTGGTGTACCTATACTTTCTGGTACCAATAGCACTATATTTGATTATAATGGGTAACTTTGGCAAGTTACCTTTCACGAGGACATTTGTTCCTCAACCAATGTCACTACGGTGATTTCCTATGTTAAGTATTGATATCATGAGTTAGGGTAAAATATGTTTTCTTTAATAATTTATACTCATTGGCATTTATTACACATGTGGATGTTAACTATGACTTGTATTCAAACTGTTTATCATAAACCTATCAATTTCACTCAACTATTGTGTTGACCTTTTTTGCATGTTTATCTCAGGAAATTGAGCAACTTTTGGCATGGAGTGGCACGGACTTGAAGATGGCTAAATTGTTGTCATTCAAACTTTATGTTTCTAGATTTTGGGACCTCTCTTTTGTAAAACATTGATGAATAAATGAATGATAACTAAATTTTCCAAAACGTCTCTTTACGATTTGTTTTCTATGATTATGACTGTTGTACTATGAAGTAATACCCTTGATTAGCTTCCGCTGCTATATTTGTCAAAATGGGGGTGTTACAGATTGGTATCAAGAGCCAAGGTTATAGAGAACAAGGTTAAAACCTTAACTATAACTACTTTTCTTTTTCCATCCAAAAAAGTCCTCCGTGCCACTACATCTCCCAAATAGTATGTAAAGATACATAACTATTATACTATTATATAAATAACTTATGTTATTTACCGCAGGGTTGTTAACAGAGTGATGTCTTCTCCCAACCACCCTACTTTCGATATTGAGGATGCTTTTTCCTTTAACTTTCCAGACTATATCCCGGCTTCCCCGGACTATTTCCCAGCTTCACCAGGAAATACTTCTTCTGAATCTTCAAACAATTCATCTGGTTTAGTTCCAATAGCTTCACAAACTCTTTTACTTTTTCATAATGACCCCTATATGAAGGTCATGCAATCATATGATGCCATTAGTCCGCCATAAGTTACTATTCCACCCCCAACTGTTGTGCCTCCATCTCCGATGCTATCTCCAATGTTTGATTCCCGAGATTTCTTTCCTCCTGAAGAGATTCCACCACCTAAAGATACCGAGACTCTTGTTGAATCACCCATTCCAATATCTCCATCTTCATCAGTAGGATCTTATCAACTACACCACCACCAGATTACCCCTTTGACGAGTCTATCTTCGCAGAGTTAGATAACTTATTATGGATCATACCACAACCACTGGGAAGTGAACCAGTCCCCAAGGAATCTAATGAGTCAAATGCTTGTTTAAATGTTCATCTCTAAAAATCTTAGATTTCAAATGTAATACCAAAGGATGTGTATTACTTTGTTAGAACTTGTATTAATTAAGTATATATGTCAAATGATTCCAATACCACTATGTATGAAAATTTTGACAATGACTTGTAATATCACTCTTATTCCGTGTTGTATTATGTTGATAGAAAACCTCCCAAAAGGACATCAATATCTGCAACACCAGCCATGACTTAGGCAGCCATCAAGAAACTAGTTGCTGATAGTGTTTCTGCAGCTCTGGAAGCACAAGCTGCAACAATGGTAAATGCTGACAATACCAATAGGAACATTGTAGAAAGAGAAGCTCCTGTAGCAAGAAAGTGTAGCTACAAAGAGTTCATGAGCTGCCAACCTATCAACTTCAAAGGTTCAGAAGGAGCTGTTGGACTTATCCGCTGGTTTGAGCGAACTGAATCAATGTTTTCCCATAGCAGCTGTATTGAAGACTGCAAGGTGAAGTTTGCTACTGGTACTTTAACTGAAGAAGCTCTATCCAGGTGAAATTCTTTAGCCCAGCCTATTGGGATAGAAGAAGCTTACAAGATTACTTGAGTTGAATTTAAGAAGCTTTTGATAAAGAAGTACTGTCCCCGAACTGAGGTCCAGAATATGGAAGACAAATTTTACCATCTAACTATGAATGGGAATGATCTCAAGACATATGTGAGAAGATTCTAGGAATTGGAAACCTTGTGTTCCACTATGGTGCCAAACACCGAGAAACACATGGAAGCTTTCATCAGAGTATTACCCAGAAGTATTGAAGGAAATGTTATCGCTTCAAAGCCTCAAACTTTGGAGGAAGCCATAAACATAACCCAGAGGTTAATGGATCAAGTAACAAGGCACAATTCTGTGCAGGGAACCAATAATCACAAACAAAAGTTTGATGATAGAATAATCTTCAACAACAACTACCAAAACGACCGTAACAACAACAATGACAACCACAACAATGATCACCACCAACAACATAATAGAAGGCAGGAAACCTTCAGGGCCTATGCTGCTACCCCAACTGAAAACCATAGGTATGTTGGACCTCATCCTTTGTGTAAGAGATGCATTCTACATCACATAAGACCTTGTACTGTCAGATGTCAGACTTGTAACAAAGTGGGCCATCAGACTAGGAACTGCAGAAACAAAGGACCCTCGGACTACTACATTAGATTCTAGTTATAGTTTTGTTAGAACCTAACCAAGGGATGTGTGGTATAAATAACAATACTTGTCAAATTTTAACTATGTAAAGTATGAAGGTAAAATGTACATGATATAATACAATTATAATCCCGTTATACCTCGCTATTTCATAATACCATTATTCAGGGTGCAACTCTGACCTTGTTAAACCAACCTTTCGAAATTGATCTTATGATGATTAAACTAGGTAGTTTCGACGTTGTCATCGGTATGGATTGGTTATCCAAGTATCATGCTAGAATCATCTGTGATGAGAAAGTCATCCACATCTCAATCGATGGTAAAACTTTAATCATCCGAGGTGATCGAAGTAAAACTCGACTAAGCCTCATATCTTGTATAAAAACCGAAAGGTATATATCCAAGGGATGTCAAGTTTTCATAGCTCAAGTAATGGAGAAGAAATCTAATGAAAAACGACTGGAAGATGTACCAGTAGTCAGAGAATTCCCAGAAGTTTTTCCTGAAGATCTACCTGGCCTACCCCCAGTTCGTCAAGTAGAATTTCAAATCGATTTAATTCCAGGAGCAGCACCAGTAACCCGAGCACCCTATAGATTAGCTCCTTCATAAATGCAGGAACTATCTAACCAACTTTAAGAATTGGCAGACCGAGGTTTTATCCGACCAAGTACTTCACCTTGGGGAGCTCCTATCTTATTTGTCAAAAAGAAAGACAAATCGATCTAATTCCTGGAATGGCACCAGTAGCCCGAGCACCTTATAGATTAGCTCCTTCACAATGCCAGAATATCCTAACCAACTTCAAGAGTTAGCAGACCGAGGTTTTATCCGACCAAGTACTTCACCCTGGGGAGCTCCTATCTTATTTCTCAAAAAGAAAGACAGATCTTTCAGAATGTGTATCGATTACCAGGAGTTGAATAAACTTTACCAAAAGAACTGTTACCTATTACCTAGGATCTGATGACTTATTTTGACAACTTTCAAGCTTCGAGTGTCTACTTGAAAGATTGACTTAAAGATCATGCGAACATCAACTGAGAGTTAGGGGATGACATAATCCCCAATGACGCTTTCAGAACAAGATACGGACACTATGAATTTCAAGTGATGTCATTTGGTTTAACTAACGCGCCTGCTGTATTCCATGATCTTTTGAGTCGTAGGTATAAACCATACTTGATAAAATGAAGATAGTGTTCATCGATGATATTCTCATCTACTCTCATAACAAAGAAGAACACGCAAATCATCTGAGAATAATCCTAGAATTACTCAAGAAAGAGAAATTGTATGCCAAGTTCTACAAGTGTGATTTCTGGATTCATATCGTGCAATTTCTTAGACACTTAATTGATAGTCAAGGACTTCATGTTGACCCCGCCAAGATTGAAGCAGTTAAGAATTGGACATCTCCTACTACACCCACAGAAATACATCAATTCTTAGGACTCGCCGGTTATTATTGGAGATTTATCAAAGATTTCTCAAAGATTGCAAAGTCTTTGACTGAATTAACCCAGAAAAACAAGAAGTATATATGGGGCGAAGACCAAGAGACAGCTTTTCAACTGCTTAAACAGAAGCTATGTGAAGCTCCAATCTTAGCATTACCATAAGGAAATGATGATTTTATTGTTTACTGTGATGCATCCCATCAAGGTCTGGGAGCGGTGTTAATGCAAAGAGAGAAGGTTATTGCATATGCATCCCGACAACTTAAGCCTAATGAAGAAAACTATACCACTCATGATCTCGAATTAGGAGCAGTAGTGTTCGCTCTTAAAATTTGGAGACACTATCTGTATGGCACTAAATGTACTGTGTTCACTGATCATAAAAGTCTTCAGCATATCCTTGATCAGAAAGAGTTGAACATGAGACAACGCCGTTGGCTAGAATTGCTTGCAGATTACGATTGTGAAATTTGCTACCATCCTGGAAAGGCAAATGTTGTAGCAGATGCCTTAAGCCAGAAGGAACGAATCAAACCACTCCGAGTTAGATCATTAGTTATGACCATTCATCTAAAATTACCATCACAAATTCTCAAAGCTCAAACTGAAGCACTCAAAGAAGAAAACATCAAGGCTAAAAACTTACGAGGAATGGACAAAGCATTTGAAATACGTCCTGATGGAACCCGATGTATCAAGAATCGAAGTTGGTTACCACTCTTTGGTAATCTGAGAGACTTAATCATGCATGAGTCCCATAAATCAAAGTATTCCATTACTTCAGGTTTCTGACAAGATGTATCATGGGGATCTAAAGAAACCAATTGGTGGCCTAACATGAAGGCAATCATCCGCTGAATATGTTTGTAAATGTTTGACATGTTTAGTGTTAAAGCAAAATGTCAGAATCCATCTGGCTACTGGTATAAACCAAGATTCTCTATGTGGAAGTGGGAGAGAATAACAATGGATTTTATCACAAAACTACCTAAAACCTCAAACAGACATGACACAATCTGGGTCATTGTCGATCGTCTACCAATCTGCATATTTTCTATCCCTAAACGAGAGACAGATAGTATGGAAAACCCTACAAGATTTGTACATAAAATAATAGTCCCTCCCGCATGTAGTGCTAAATATTATATCCTCTCGATCGTGACATGTAATTCACGTCCAGATTCTGGCAACATACAAAGAGCTTGGATACACATTAGGACTAGAGTACGGCAAATAACATCCTGAAACTGAATGGGCAAAGTGAAAGGGCACCAAACACTTGAGAAGGACCCCAAAGCTCGAGCATGTGTTATAGATTTTGGAAAAGGATGGGAAAAACACTTACCATTAGTAGAATTTTCTTACAATAACAGTAACCATGCCAGTGAGGCACTTTATGGTCGAAAGTGCAGATCACCTGTTGGATCCCTTACTGAATAGATCTTGAACCTTTAGCTTGCAAAGGGTTTGTTACTTTAGATAAATCTAAAGCAACAATAATGAAACACTATTGATTAAGCCGGAAACAATAACAATGCTAAGAAGAACAGTATTAAGAAAAACACAAAAGATCTTTTATCAAACTCAACCTTTGTATTATAACTTGAATCGTACTAGGTTACAAGCTATGATTGCTAATTGATCTCTATTGATCTATGTCTATTAACTATGCCTAGGGTTCCTTTTATACACCAAGGAAACCCTAATGGGCTTACAAAACGTGTGAGGAAATAATGCATATCTATTCCTAATTTAACTCATGCATATCTCCTAACAGCACTAACTATTATATGCTAGCACACTAACTTACACTAACAGCACTAACTATACTAGTAGTACTAATAATTAACTGTGCAGTACTAAACTATACTCTAACAGTACTAAGACTTAGTTTTATTTTCTACAATCTTTCTCAGCAGGCACTAAATCTTCACTAGCACACCAATGTTTAACCAGCAACATTAAGTTTGTAAAGTCTTGCTAAAAAACCCAACAATCCCTCCCATAAACATGATGTTACTTGTCAACCTTCCATGTTTTCTTCTTCATCTAGAGCTTCTTGAACACCGAGAGGATGTATCCAAACACTTTACAACCTTTTAAACTTCAACTTTGATTAGCTTCCAGTCTTTTCAGCAACACAACAAAAATACAAACTAAGTTGGCTATGTAGTTTTTGGCAAACTACCAGCCATAAACGGATTTGATATTTCCCTTTACCCATGGTCTTTTGCTTTGAAAGCCCATACTTCATTGCTATAGACATCGAGCACTAAATAACCATATAGTTTTTTAAGTAAACTACCAACTATCAACGGATTTGAGATGTCTTTTCCAAGAGCCGTTTACTTTGGACTAGCCAAATCTTTACTGTGAAGCATGGTGAGTTGAGAAACATATAGTTTTTAGCAAACTATCAGCTATAAACGGATTTGAGAAGTCTTTACCAAAAGCCATTTGCTTCTAGACTAGCCAGTTCTTGATGTTTGTTAGACATGGTGAACTGATGACCATTTGTTGTGTGGTCAGAAAACCAACACTCAAAGATCCTTCTCACTCCCATCTAGGCCCCCAAACTCATCAATCTATTTTTAAATAAATCTGAGCAGATCAAAAATAGCTTCACCTTCAATCAGCAGTCAATCTCAATCGCCCATCATCCTCTCAAGAGTTTCCCTTATAAGTAGATACCTTCTTTCTGCAAGCATGTGAATTTTAGTACCATCTTCTAATGCCAAGTTATGAACTCCACAATTTTCATAAAAATTCCAACTCTTAATAATCCATTTCTCTTTATTCTTCCAAAATATCCTCATCCCCCCCCTGCCCCCCCACCCTTGGTGGGCCAAGGGGGGGGGCCCCCCCCCCCCCCCCACCCCCCCCCCCCCCCCCCCCCCCCCCCCCCCCCCCCCCCCCCCCCCCCCCATCAAGCGGTTTCTTCAACATAATCCATAAGTTTCCCCAGAGAACTAAATCATTCCTTCAGAGTTGTTGTTAAAATCTCTACATCACTAAACTATGTAGCTCAATAAAGTCCAATCTATCAAATCTTGAAACCATTTCAGTGAAAGTCTTGATATATCTTAAACTTCTATTAGCTCTAAACACTTTGTAATAGTTATGAGGTACTCCATATCTATCAGTATGATAAAATGAATGCAGGATTCCCTCCCAGGTTAAACAATTTAGATACCTCGTACCCAGAACTTCATAATTAATCCTTCTTCCTTCATCAGAACTATCTTAGAGATAGCACTTAGTTGTGCCGTCTTATCAAGATCAGAATCATTCTTTGCCTTTAAAGACCTCTTTGTACGTTTCCCATCTTCAGTCCACCGTACCTAATCTTTCATAATGTTCTCTTCACGTCCTTCCTGCTTAACTTTCAACTTAGTGCGTTCAGGTCCTTCAGGAACCTCTTCCTCATCCATACCAGCTGTTTTCTTGTTCATCTTATCAATCATCTTTTCATCTCTCTCAAACCCAATAGGCATAAAATCTGTATCTCTTTCTTGTTCCTTGATGTATATTGCCTGAATCTCTTCAATGTCTTTTTTGTTCAAACTATTTTTATGTCTATACTTTTGTTTTGAATGTTTAAGCTAGCATCATTAGACTCCCACAGTGTGTTCTTGTTGGAAGGTTATATTTCTAACAAGCAGCAGCTCTTTCATCAGCAAGTAACTGTTTCCTCTTTTACAAAAATTCTGCTAAATTAGCTTTGAACCTTCTTCTATGTGCACAATCTCTCTCTTCCATTTGAGTCTAGCAGCTAACTCATCACTAGCATCCATCTTAGCTTGAACTTCATCAATAAACTTGGCAAAGTAGTCCACAGATGCTTTGTCTTGTCTCTGTCGTTTCCTCTCTTTCCGTTTCATCTCAGCTAGCTTCCTTTTTAATGTACCAGTCTTGTTATTTAAACATCTTTAGCAATCTGAGCTACATCCATATCACTATTCTCTTTATTTATTTACAGGTGACATTCCTTAAAACCCCTGTAACCTTTGTCTTTAGGATCTATTGTTGGAAGTGGCTTCAATGTGAGAATAGATCTTGCAGGTCTTGAAGAATCATTAACATCTTTAATTGACACTCCTTTTTCCTTATCATTTTCTTCCCTCATCTTAATCAATGTTTGAGAGCCATTGTGATATCTTTCGTCATCAATATACTTGTGTTGTAAGCGGATTCAAGGATCAAACAGCACTATCTTCTTGCCTAGCAGCATCAATATCTGGTCTAGCAGTACTAACTAGTTCTTCAACATTTCCTCCTTTATTACCACTGCCCTTGTCTTCAACAACTTCTGTATCATCAGTCAACTTAACCTCCTCAGTTTCACCACTTTGCCTCCCCTCATCCACAGCTTCATCAGTTTCCATGTACTCCATACCATGATCTGCATCTTGATCATCAAAGACAATACTGTCATCTAAAGTTGATTCAGGTTTGGACTTTTTCCTCCCCTGTTTGGATACAGACTCCTTCTTTCCAAATCTCTTCTTCATGGATAATCTTTGCACACTCTTTAACCATTCCTCGTGGTGGGAGATGCTTGGCTTGCACTTCTTTTCCAACCTTTTGATTCTAATTTTCAATGCACTGATCTCTGCAACTTGTGCATCCATAATAGACTCCAAGGCAAAAACCCTGTTGGACAAGTTAGTATATAAAACATATAATTCTTGTAGGTTCAGGGCACCCTTAGCTATGTCAGATGTGTGACCACCTGAAAGAGGACTATCATGAGGTGTTTGAACCTGATCCCTTTCATTCCTATTAGTTTCCTCAAAAGAGTCTCTAGAGTCTTGGGTAGTGGCATGACTAGGTGATGTTTTAGGGGTTTGGTCTCCTGTACTAGATTGAGTAGGAGAGGGTGTAGGTTGAGGTTCAGTGGGTTCTCCCGAACCTTCAGCCTCTGCTGCATGTGTCAACATATTGGGAAACAGAGGTGTTATTTTTCCTGAAAATTTTAGTCCTTTCCTAGACATATTTGTGAAAACTTTCAGATTGTGAGCTGGTGTAGGATAAACATCATTAAAAGGCTCACCAAGCTCAATTTGATTATTTAGAAACACCATTAAAAACCTTGGATACATAAGAAATTTCTTTTTAGTATTATCCAAGTTCCTCAACATACCATCAAAAATAAGTTTAGAAAAGTTAAACTTTTGATTAGTAGGCCATACATAAAACACTAGAAGCAATATTTATGGAAAAACTCATTCAGCTGTTAATTTTGATCTGTAAACAAAGAAATGGGTAAGTATCAGAAACTTCATTTGAGGAGAAAAGAGAACTTTTTAAAAGATAAGTTTATTCAAAACACCTCATAACCCATCAATGCAAGGTTTTAAAAATAGCTTCATTGTTAGGGCAAGCAGGACCAACAGCAACATTAAAAGTAAGAACTCTTATTGATGGCCTCCTTTTTACTACTACTGCCTTGCTATCAACAATAGTATCAATCTTGCTATCAACAATAGCCTTGCTATCAACAATAGTATCAATCTGCTTTACATCAATGTAGGAAGTATAGATAGTAGGACTTACAGTAAGAGCAGATTGGTAATCAAACTTCATGTAAGTGACATTCTACTATCATCCATGAAATTCGATTTACCTCTTGTTATTCTCTAAACACGCAAACCATATTGTGTTGATCGACGAATTCCAATGTAGCCATATAATTGTGTTTGAAAAAGGTGAGTAGGGTTGGATATGCTCGATTGAAAGAATTTGAGATTTGGAAGAGTTAATTAAGATTTTATAAAGATGTGCTTTTAGGGCTTTTTGGATGACCGACTAATAAACTTGAGTCTTTATCTTAAAGAAAGAGTATTATAGAAGAAAAGATAAAAAAAATTCAAGTCATAGACCCCTAAAGCAAGTTGTTGGTGGAAATATCTCAACGGTTAGAATTAATTAATGAGAATCTGGTATGCTCACCAACAGTAGTAACAGTAACTAGCAACAGAAACTTTTGCCTGGCAGCACCAACTTTTATGCCTGGCTGCACCAACTTTGCCTGACAGTACTAACTTGTTAGTTTCCATGTAGTACCCTTAAATCCAATCCAAACTGCATCTTTGACCCAATCCAGTGATCAACACCATAGTTAAATGCTTTAGAGCAGCACTAACCAAGCCGGGCAGTACTAAGTGTTGGCCTGGCAGTATTAACCAAACTGGCAACACTAACTAACTCAGCACCATATGTAGCCCTCAATCTTTATTCCAATGAATAGAATGAATCCCAAATTATCATCTCATCTAAAATCTATCTACTAACTAAAATATTTCACAAACTGTACAACAAAGTAATCTGCTGACTTGCCTCCCCTGAACTAAAGCAACTATAGATTGATCATTCCAATGTTAACCACCAAAAAATCAAATCTTGTAACATTAAATCCTTTGGTGGGAAGGTCTGCAACATTAGCATCAGTGTGAATCTTGATAACATCTATCAATATTTTCTCATAGCAATCCCTTATGAAGTGATGTCGAATCTCAATGTACTTGGTCCTCGAGTGATAGACAGGATTCTTGACTATACATATGGTACTCTCATTGTCAATATGGATTTTGGTGTTCATGAAATTAAATCCATAATCCATCATCTGATTATGTACCCATAGTACTTGCCCACGACAGTTAGCAGCTACAACATATTCTGCCTTAGTAGTAGAATTTACCACAATCGTCTGCTTCTTGCATTGCCAAGATATCAGTCTTCTGCCAAGAAATTGACAACCACCTGTTGTTGATTTCATGTCAAGGCTGGCGCCTCTATAATCACTGTCTGAGAAAGCTTCTAGTTTAAAAGGAGAATTCCTAGGATACCATAACCTTAGTTTGGGTTGATGTTTGAGATACCTAAAAATCCTTTTTACTGCATTTAAGTGTGAAAGTTTTAGAGTGACTTGAAACCTGGTACAGGCACAGACAGAAAACATAATATCTGGCCTTGATGCAGTCAAATACATTAGGGAACCAATCATAGACCTGTAGATATGCACATCTACATTTACACCATCTTTATCTTTGACCAGGGGCTTATTTAACGCAATAGGAGTAGTAGCTATTTTGATGGAACAAAAATCAAACTTCTTAATGATGTCAACTGCAACTATGTCCTTGACAAAAAAAGATTCCAACAGGTAGTTGATTCAACCTGTAAACAAAAAGAATGTGAGCTCACCCATGGAGCTCATCTGGAATCTTTTATGCATACAATCTTCAAACTCAGTACACATAGACTGCGTTGTAGAGCCAAAAATGATGTCATCCACATACACTTGGACTAACATAATGTCACTCTTGTTCTTCTTGATAAATAATGTTTTGTCTATTGTACCTCTCCTAAAACCATTTTTCAGTAGGAAGGAAGAAAGTGCCTCATACCAAGATCTAGGAGCTTGATGTAGACCATAAAGAGCTTTGATCACCTTATAAACTTTGTTTTGGAATGAGTAAGGGTCAAACAAAGCCAGGGGTTGATGAACATATACCTCCTCTTCAATAGTATCATAAGGAAATGCACTCTTAACATCCATTTGGTAGACAGGAAATCCCATGAATGATGCAAAAGCTAAAAACAACCTGATTACCTCAATCTTGGCAACAGGTGCAAAAACTTCATCATAGTCTATACGTTCCTCCTGTCTAAACCCTTGTGCTACAAGCCTTGCTTTATTTTTCACAACAATACTCCTCTCATCCCTCTTATTCCTAAAGACCCACTTTGTGCCAATTACCTTTTTCCTAAATGGCAAATCAACAAGTATCTAAACCTTCCTATAGATTTGAACTGGGAGCAATTCCTCGTGGCATTGCTTCAACCTAAGCTTTCACCATTGATATGTGTAAAAAAACATATCTGTTTTAATATCAAAAATGACAGATAAAGAACCCAAAACTAGCATAAAAGGCTTGTATAATTGCATCGTTTTTGTCTTTCTTATTGTGTAGGTACGAATAAAGCAAAAATACAAAGAAAATGGTCAAAATAGACAAACCATAAACACGGGGAATGAAGAGCACAAAAGCGCCAGGAGAAAGATATCAAGGTCAAATAGACAAGCTTCAGTCAAACTTGGTCAAAAAGTCAAATGGTCAACTCACTAAAAGACAAAACCCAAAGTTACCAATTCAGTCCCTCAAAATATCCAAAATAACAAAACAAACCCTAAATTCTACTAACGGTCATTAGTTTAAAACCTAACAATCATTAACTCTTAAATAATAACCTTAACAACCCGTTAGCCCTTTTCCATGTCCAAACCCAAAACCCTATGGCCTAATTTCCTTTAAATAA
Organism: Tanacetum coccineum; assembly: GCA_026074375.1. Classification (NCBI taxonomy): domain Eukaryota; kingdom Viridiplantae; phylum Streptophyta; class Magnoliopsida; order Asterales; family Asteraceae; genus Tanacetum; species Tanacetum coccineum. The sequence goes on along the minus strand of BQNB010000669.1, from coordinate 117,609 downwards.
ACCCAGGTCAAAGCCCATATCCCATCCCAGTCAAACAAATACCCCTTTCAGTTAAAAAACGAGCAGGAAAAACAGTTAAACACTGTTCATCGTCTCCCCCATTTTACCCAGGGTTAAAAACAAAGGGGTTTTGCTAATTGAGGGTCAAGAAAGGAAATTCAAGTGTTAATGAGTGAGTTGGCAGGATAAAAACGTCACCAAGCAATGCTATTGGTCAAGCCCACACAAGTGAGGATCATGGGTTATCAAAGAAAGCACAAGGGAATGGATATTTTGCACTCATCTTACTCTCAGAAGAAGCACAAAGGTGTCACAATCACGGATTGCCACGCTGGCAATCCGTGTGATAAAAATTTAATCCAACGGTGTGCAAGATGGATCCAATGATTGAGAAATGATCAAGGGCCAATGTTGAGAGGAGCGTGTAACAACCAAGGGGTCTGGAAGTTTCAGCATAAGGCTATAAATAGCCTCACATTCTCACACACAAGAGACACCTAGTTTTTAGCTTTTAGAAATTTAACTTAATTTAGTTTTAGCTTATGCAATTTTCCTTTAAATGTAATTTTCATTAAAGCTTTTGTAATTCATTTTCCAAAGCATTGTAATCTCTTTTAGTTATTAATAAAATCAAACTTTTAGTTTTTATAACCTTTTTTACTCATAAGCTCTCAATAAGCTCAATGTTTACTACTATTTCTAAAGCTCATCAGAAGCTCTCATAAGCTCTCACAAGTCTCTAAGCTTGTGATTGAGCTTAATTGGCCGATTAATCTACTCAAACTATAAAAACAGCTTAATACCTTTGCTTAATGGGTTTGAGCTTTTGGAAGATGAGCTAAACAAGGAAGAGCTCATAAGGACTTATACTAGCTTATCCTTAAGATAAGCTAGAGCTGTTGATGCTCATTTGAGCTTATTGTTGCCTTTGTTAAGCTAAGGCTTAAGTAAGTCTTCATTAATTTTACTTGTCTTTTAATACTTAGTTTAGATCTGCTTATTTTTTTATTATTTTGCTTAATCTGCTTATTTTTTATTTATTTATGCTTATTGTCATCTCATGTGCTTATTAGCTTTAATTGATCATCTATCTCTAGTTAGTAAAGCTTAATCTTGGATTTGTTTTGAACTGTCATAAAATCATAAAAAAACCAAAAATATTAGCTTAATTAGTGTAGATTATTGTTTATGGCTTATTGTATGCTTAGGATTGCTCATTAGGCTTATTATAAGTTGTTCATTATCTGTTAATCAAGTTGTGTTCATTAGATTTCAAAATTGCTAGTTCAAGTAAAATCTGTCAAGGATAAAGGAGTGTTTGGTTTAGTACATTTTGACCTCTAAAAGTCAAAGTGAATTGTGCTATTTACTTGAGTCAGTTTCATTTTCATTTAAAATTAGTTGTGAAAGAGTTTTCAAAGATTAGATTTCAAAAATTAGCATGTTAAGGCTTAAATTCTTTATTTCTGCACCAGGGGAGCATTTTCTCTTTTAGATCTTTGGAATTTTTGAACCAAGCCTCTTTGAGCTTGGTTTTTGCTTGATTAGAGTTTAGACACACTCTATAAGAGTGTGTAGTGTTGGGTTGCCCCTTAAGGACACCTGCAAGTTGGTTTTAACCATTTGGTCAAGTGCATCAGTATGACCACACAAGGCAGTCTGAAACTGTAGTGCTTTTGGATCAAATTCTAGTAGCTTAAGTAGGTTAAACTTGTTTCTAAATTAAGTATGCTTATAGTTTAGATATAGGATAATGGTAGGCTTAAAACTTGTTTTTACATTCCTAGCTTATTTCTTAGGGTAAATTAGCTTTCAAAGTTCATCAAAAATCTTTTAAAAAACCAAAAATACAGTAGCAAGTAATCATTAGTTTCTAATCCTTGATTTTTAGTTTAAAATAATTTGCTTTTAATTTGGATTCAACAGCAATATAAGTAGCTTTAAGTTTTCTAAATCATAGCCCAAGTAGTAGCTTATTGTTCTTTTAAGCTTTATCATTAGTTTTGAACTTTTAAGTGCTTAATTCTGATTTGCCATTAAATAGCTAATTAAGTTAGCATTAAGTGTTTTCATTTTAAGTAGTTTATCATTTTTAACTTCTACATATCATAAGCATTCTAGGACAGCTTTTAGTTTTAAAATTGAGCTTAAATTGAGTTAAGTGCAAGCTTTTAAGTAAAAAATAGCTTTTTGGCCCTCAAAAGCCATCTTTCTGTATCAATAACTTAAATGCATTTGAGAGCTAGCTTCTTAAAAAGCTTTTAGAGAGCTTAATTTTGAGATTCAGCTTATAGTTTCTTTATTAAAGTTGCTTAAAAAGTTGTCCTCTACAACTTTTGTTCTTTAAGTTTTTTTAAAAAAAAACAAAAAAGGAAAGTGGAAGTCGGAGGTGAGCAAGACTCGAACCCCCGACCTCAACACCTCAACCTGCCCTTGGGTCTTTTTCATAAGACTTTTGCACAATCAATTCTTTATACTCTTTTTCCCTTATAAGCCTAATAAACTGTTTAAGCTTATTTCGCGGCTTATTTAATAAGCTGTGATCTCGGGCTTATTTTTCCTAGGTTTTAATTAGTATAATCTATTTTCTATAATTTTTCTAGAATTGTTATAGTTCATTTAGTATATTTAAACATTTATTTTCATTAAAAACTTTAAAAAATCATAAAAAATAGAAAAATAATCAAAAAAATACAATTTTTTTAGAAAATTTTCTTTTATCCTAAAGTTCTTAGGAAAATTAGTTTAGCTTTCGTAGGGTCTAAATTGTAAAATTTTGTTTTTTAAAGAACAGGTTTTGTCCTCGTTCTCGTTTTTCGTGTTTTAACGCTCATTTTAACTCCGTTTTTGTTCTAGTTTTCTTTAAACTTACTTTTTAGTCAAATAAAGTCCATTTAAAAAGAAAATTTTAAGTTAGGTCTATTTTTAGGAATTTAGGGTTTTTAACCTCCGTTTAGTGGTCCCGTTTTGCGTTTTTAGTTAAATTTTGATTTCCCGTTATTTGTCTTAATGCTTAATTGTTAGAATTTGTTAATTTTAATTGATAAAAGTAGTTAATCAATCCAAACTTTGTCTTAAATTCAAATCATTGTCCGAGCATCTAACGTGGTTTCAATTTCACAAGTCGTTGGGGATAACGACCCGGGAATCATACTTCCCGGTTAATATACGTATTGTATTTTATTATATATATTTGTGAAGATTTTCCTTTTCACCTTTGTCCTCAAGGGTAAATTGGTAATTTTCCATCATATATTATATATTATATTTTACGTGTGTTTAGATTCTTACGAATCAATGGCTGTTACCATGGTCGAACCAAAACAACCCCTTTGTACTTAATATGTATACTTACTTATTTAACTTGTTTTAGGTACTTTTCAACTTAGTAAATTGCTACAAGTCTTCATAGCCTTATTTATCATACATGATACATATACTAATGTCCATAGTCCATCTTTTGTCCACATAAGTCCATGGTAACAAGACTAACAAAATTAGTAAGTTATTCACAACACTTTTACTTGTAGCTTTTTAAATAAACCTTAAAAACCCTAATCTTGTACATACACTTTTTGTGCTTAACCAAGAGTGTAAAACACTTATGTATCTATTTTAACATGATGTTAACAACAACATATCTTATGTAAAAGTGTACAAAACAATGACAACAAGTAAAAATCCTTTTTACATGTTTAAAAGCATCCTAATGGTGATTTTACTATATAGAACATCATATACATATAAACTCATGAAATGAAAAGATAAAGGCTTTTAGATAACCTTATGATGAATGATGATGATGGGAAATACATGCTAAACCCTTGTTTAGACTTTAAACCCAAGCTTACAAGTTTACAAACCCTAGATTAGTTTGAAAACCCTAATCCTTCCTTTCTTGCTTCAATCCTTTTAAAGGTTTAATCAAACCCTTAAAACATCTTAAGGTATCTTAGATATAGTGTATGAAAGCTTGTATGAGTTGTATAACAAGATTGAATGGTTTGTTTGGGTTGGCAATTTGAGCCTTCAGTGCTTACCGAGACTTCATGACTAGTACCTTGTTGGGTTTGTTCCAGTATTAGCTCCATCTCAGTCGGCACTATTCCCTTATTCTCACTTTTACTCCTTTTTATATCATACCTAATGCCTTCTACACTAACTAGTGGATTATCCTTGGGTAGATCCCTTCGGTTCTGGCTAGATCATGGGAACTAATACCTAACCTTACCAACCTTATAACTCCGATAAAATTAAATGCATGATCGCTCTTTTGGTACAGTTCTCCTTGCCATAAAACAAATTGAAAACTCAATTAAGGTACTTGTGATATAAATATCAAAGCTTTTTGTACCTTGATTGTTTTTTAATTTTCAGAAACGCTCCCCCTCAATATGTGCATTGATATACGAAAATGTTTAGCACATGAAGGGTGGAGTACATACATGAGTCCATAAAATCACATTTTTATAAGTTTTTATATTTTAATCACATTTTCTCCCCTTATTAAAAATTTCAAACCTTTTGATATTTTGGATATCAATTGATTCAAATATGTTAAAAAACTGAGAGAAAAATGTGTCAATTATTCACAAGCTGACTAGGGAACATATAAATGCTCCCCTTCAATATTTAAAGGAAATATAAGATAGTGCTGAGTATAATAATTTAAATTTTTTGAATTTACTAAGAAACTTTTGAAAATTTGTACCCTAGCACTATTTATATTAGCCTATATTTAAGTCTACACTACACATTTATATATTCACAAGATTATGTATGAGACAGGACCTGAAAATGTTCAAACCAAAAATGACAAAGTCATTCTGTCCATGTCAGCAATCTGTAGTCCGTCTGGATAATCTCCATTTGGAATTTGTCTTAGCTTCCCCCTGAACCAGCAATCATTTCTTGAGTAGATTCTAAGATTTCTTACAAGCCGCATTAAGAAGTCTTGATGTAAAAAGCCCAAATATCCGAAGTACATAATTAATTTGAAACCGTAACACCAAAGTTAATTAAGTCCCGGATGTCCGCATTTCTCCTTACATGATATTGATGATATAAATTGTAACACCAAAGTCATCTAAGTGTCGGATGTCACAATTATTCCTTCTAAGTAGACGAAATGATAATACCTTATTCAATTAAGTCCCAAATGTACACATTTCTTTCGGCCGGATACTGACTAACTGAAGGAATCATCATACTTATCATACCCATATGTACCTCTTTTATCAAATATTTCTACTCCTTTTAAAAATAAGCTTAGTGATTGACTGTTAAAGGAAGCATTAATTAAATTAGTATCCAATCTCCTCACGCTAGAATAAATCTCCTGACAACACTTCCCCTGATATCTCAAATGATGCATACTAAAAATAACAAGATATCTCTTCTCCCATGTGGATGAAATAGTAAACCCGAAAGTAATAAGTTAAAACACTAATTTTCTCTACGATTATGACATTTGTCTTCCCGGAATGACCTAAAATGAAAGAAGGCTATGGACTCTATCCCGTGTACTTGTTATACATTCTAGTGTATCTACTCCTTCCCCTTGCTGGTTTCGATACATCAGAATCAGCAAAACCTTGTACGCACCTATACTTGAGATCGTGTTCGAAGAATTACTAAGCTTAAAACTATCTCGTGAGAATCAACATCAAGGCTTTTAAAACTATGTGATTATTTCCAAACATTCCTAAGTCTTTTAATACTATGAAGTGTTGGCAATATTGATCGAATGTAGTTTAAAGCCTGAATTCATTAAGTCTTAAATTGCAAATAAGTCCATAAAGTTTTAAACAAATGACATCTAATGCCCTTATAGTTAATATAAATTAACTCCCCTTTAAATTGTTATCCGTCATTATCAAAAACTTTATCCGTTTATTCCGTAACTTATTTTGAAAGACCTTTTTAAAAGATTATTTGATGACGCTTTCTCCCCCCTCAAATAATGACCCGTTTTCTATTTAAAGAGCTGTTGTCATTGTTTGAGTGGTCGAATTGTCTTTGAAAATCTTTTTGTGATTACTGAAAAAACTGATTCATTGTGAAGACAACTTTTTACAAATAAAAATAAGATTTCTCTTATTTTGACAAATAAATGTACTGAAACGTACACTTATTTGAAAGAAAGCACGGGTTGTGTTGCAAAGTAAACACAAGCTTTTGCTCTTGGTTCATAAAGTAGACAATGGCATAAGAAAATTAATTCCTGTTGAGAGGTCAAGTTATCTTTTTGACGATATACTTGCCTTTAAGATGATGACCGGGTTATAGTCTGAAATAATTGCAAGCCATAAAGACATGTTTTAAAAGGTTGGAACTTCTATTCGAACTTTATTTAAAGACCCGTGTCATTATTGAATGACATTTCTAGGTTCGTAAATATTATCGATTTTTAGAAGATATGTCTAAAAAATTTTGGTATTTTCTATTTTTTCTGATTTTTATTATATTTTTGTATTTTTCCTTTTGTTTTTTAATATATACATAGGATACATGAAGACCATCCTTTACTCATCCTCCCCTTCTTGAAGACGTTTAAGGGTTTTTGGAGACATACATCTGAACGTACAACGAGTACACATGATGAACTTCATGCCTTTTTCTTAATTTAGGTCATTCCGGGAAGACAAATGTCATAACCGCAGAGAAAATTAGTGTTTTAACTCGTGGCTTTTGATGTATTATTCCAACTACATGGGGGAAGAGATGTAAGAAATAGTTTCTGATGATAAAAGAGGTACACAATGGTATGATGATTCCTCTAGATAGTCAGTATCCTGCATGAAGAAATGTGTTCATCCGAGACTTAGTTGACTTTGGTGTTATCATTTCAACTACTTGGAGGGGTTAATTGTCTACATCCGGATTTTTTGTATTGGGTTTTTCAAGAAAACTATCATCATTTATCTTGAAGCGAAGGATATGCGCTCGTCCGGGACTTAATTTAACTTTGGATGATACTATGTATTGATTTCGACTTCATGAATGGGATAGAGTGTGTACTTTAGGTTTTTGGGCTTCATACAATGAGACTGGTTGCATCTCTTCAACTACATGGGGGAAGAGATATCTTGATACTTTTGATATGCATTGCTTGAGCTTCCAGTGGGAAGAAATGTGAGAAGAATTATTCAAGCGTGAGAAGATACGTTGCTGATCTATTTGATGATCCCCCGAACGGATAACCACTAAGCTTATTATTAAAGAAGTAGTAACATTTGATGTGGGTATCCTACTAATTCCGTTGTGCACTTAATCATTCTAAGCTTGTAATAAAGCTTTGAAACTGCTTGAGAAGAAGATTGTCGGTTTAGGGGGAAGCTATTAAAGCTTCAAAATGAAGAATATGTGGCATGAATTAGGGGTAAGCTAATTCAGAAGCTTCTCCTTAAACAAGAAGTGTATGGGTTACTTAGTTCATGCCTACTACAGTATTTCTCCTACAAGGTACTATAAAGATGATTCATGTTAGAGTGTAGACTTGAAGTCAAATGAAAAGCAGATTCTAGAAAACTTCGACATGACCAGAAGTGCAGGAAAATGAAGTTTTTCAAGACATGCAGCTAATTCAGAAACTTTGAGATGACCAGAAGTATATGAAGAAATTTGAGCATTCAAGTAGATCAAAGGCCATAGAAGACATCATCAGCATTGGAAGCTTCAAGGAAGTTTTTGTTCTTAATCATTATGTACGTGTTAGGAAAATATTGTAAGTAATTTTGTAGGCTTAGCCTGATACCTAGCACACATGCACACGGCGAATACCAGATTTGGTCTACTGGCAGTGAGGTACATTAATGTTGGGGACCGCATTCTTTGAAACCGAGTCTGGTCAACTGGAATCCCTAAGGGGTCCTCATCTAGTTTTGATCTATCAACCATTGTGTATTCACAGGGTCAGACGTATCCATTCCATATTTAGTTAAAATTTTCTTGAGCATATTTAGATTGATTAATGAAGATGTCTTTGAGACTTTGAGAAACTTGTAATCCTAAGAAAAATGACATTTGCCCTATCATTGTCATTGAAATTTTGAATCTCGTTCATCTTGAATAATATTTGTCAATAGCTTTTGGTATCAGTCGAGGTAAATATAATATCATCTACGTAAATTTGAACAAGAAGAATATGTTTGCCTATTTTCCGGGTGAATAATGTAGGATCCACTACACCCTTGGAGAACTTGTTATCCATAAGAAACGTTGATAAGGTGTTATACCACGCCCTTGGAGCCTGATTTAGACAATAAAAGGGCCTTATTCAAACGGATAGAGTGTTGTTGGGTTGTTCTGGATTCAAACATTAAGCCCTCGGGTTGACTGAATAGTACTTCGTCTTTTAGCTCGCAATTCAAGGAATGTAGTATTGTCGTCATCTGGTAGGATGATTATGTTTTTGCTTGTGGGCATTTGAATGAAGATTTCTGATAGCCAGCTATACCATGCAACCGGTGTAAATGATTCCTCAAAATCGATACCCTCCTATTTATCGATATCCCTTCGCTACTAACCATGCCTTGTTCTTTAGAACATCACCATACTCATCAAGTTTTACTTTGTAAATCCACTTGAGAGCGATCATCATTACACAGTCTGGTTTTAGATCGTTCCGTTGGAAGGACTCCAAGTGGATGACAAGCTTCATTTTGTTGATGAGCCTGTAGAAATCATGGATCACAAAGTCAAACAATTGAGGCGAGGCTGAGTCCCAATTGTCAAGGTTCGATGGAACTCTAAGCGAGGCCCTGAGTTTACATGGGAACGTAAAGATCAATTCAGGAAGAAATATCCACACCTCTTCACCAAGACTGCACCGTCGTCAAGTGCCATGTGATAAGCCTTGAGGACAAGGCTCATTTAATGGGGGAAGACTATAACACCTCATGTTTTAGGTCATTGTACGACATTATGTAATCCACAATTTATTTTTAAGGTTTTACACGTTTGCTTTTAAATCCTAATCGTTAAGCTAAATCGCGTAAATGAAAAATGATCATTCAATGTAAACGGGCATTAAACAATTAAATGTTTACATCAAGCAAGTGTTATATGATTATTTAGAGGATAATTATTATAATTGCCCATTTTATTTTTATTGGTTACGTTAAGTGTCTACGTTTCGCGATAAAATACGTTTAGGCCTTCCCGGAAGCACGTTAACTTATCTACGCTTCATCAAATACCCAATACTTAAAGTTTATTTAAAACTTCAAGTATTTATAGTATTATACATATTCTTCATAAAATAATTCAAATCAAACTCTACCATGTGCAAGTTATACATTTTATTAAGTATATCCTACATTATACTTAATATAATGCAAGTATTCATTATATAAAAGATCAAAACATATCCTAACTTATACACAAGCATGATTTTGTGTATAAATGACTAGGATAAGCCAAGATTCACCAAGAATCTTTGTAAAATATCTTCATGCAACTTAAACTATGACTAGACCAAGATAAGCTCTAAATAAGCCTATCTTATTCTCATGTCATCCAAACTTATTCAAGAAGCTTTGCCACCTTGCATACATCAACTAGACACTAAAATATCTTCCTAGTAGTATAAATAAGGGTACACTTATGATAGAAAATCTCATACTTTCCATTTCATTATAAAGAAATCACAAAAATCCCCTCCTTGTTCTCTCTTAAACCCACGGCTCAAAAACCTACCCAAAACAAATCCATACTTTGATTTTCTATCATTATACAAGCATACACACATCATATTTAAGGTATTCTAAGAAGGATCCAAGACTTGGTTAAGCATTTGCAAGCAAGGAAGCAAGAAAAACAAATTAGGGTTTTCAAAGGAAATTAGGGTTTTTAAGTATGCTAGCTTTGGATTTTAATCTAAACAAGGGTTTAGATTGTGTTTTCTATCATCATTGTTCATCATAAGGTCCTCTTCAAACCTTTATCTTTTCATAACTAAGATTTTGTGTGTTCATACGTTATATTTAGCTAAATCACCATTTAGGGTACTTTTGAATATGTAAAATGGATATTTACTTATGATTACTATTATATGGACTTATTTACATGTCATATAAATGGTAATATCATGTTAAAAGGGATGTATAAGTGTTCTAACATGTTGGTTAAGTATGAACATGTTTATGAGCAAATTAGGGTTTCTAATGTTAACTTATGAGTTACAAGTGAAAATGGTAGTTAAACTTGTTATCTTGAACACACTTGAGCAAAGCATGATCTAATGGACTTTATACATGTAAAACATAAGATAGAAATGTTGTGAAGTAGTTGTAATAAGGTGTTGAAGCTTAATGGTATAAAAATCAAGCTTAAAACATGTCTAAATCACAAAACCTCAAACTTTCTGTTTTGGTTCGATTTTGGAAGCAGCCATATTATGTTTTATAAAGATAGTGCATCTCATGAGGATTCCAAAATGATAAGAAACTCAAAAATTGGATTTATAACGAAGAAGATACACTAGTTACGAGTTTACGATGCTAAATACTTTATAAAACAAATTTTATAAAAATTACTATTCATGGCAGTAACATATACTTTGTAAACATCAATAATATGATAAAACTTTCAATTACAAGAACATGTTCGAAAGAATCGCTAAAAACGGAGCTATAACGAATAAGATACGACAAGAACGGGTTTTACGTTAATTAAAAGTATAAAACGATTATATAGCTGTTATGAACAATAAAAACACTATTCATCATGGAATCTCAAAAACCTAAAAATGTGATTTTATGATCACTCATCTTAATACGAAAGTGTGGGCGTAAGAAACGCGAGAAACGGACTTAAAACGACAAAGTTATGTCATTTTTGCTAAAGGCGTAATTATAAATGTTTTTACTTTATAAATACGATTTTTCCTAAACGATTAGATGGTGATATAGCTAAATGAAATATATATGTTATTAGTTATCAAAGTGCTATATTACTAGGGAATTTCATAATGAGGCCTCTTCGGATGGCGTATTGACGAGTTGTTGGATTTACGATTTAAAGTGTCCTAACTCCTCGTACGTCATGTCATGACCTCTTAAATTATGATAGCCCGAACGATAGTACGATGATAACTATATAGGATTATATACGGTTGTTGTTAGACAACGTACTTGAATACTGATTCGACCTATATTAACTAGGTTGCATTCGGGCGTTAGCGTGACGCGTTTTTATTTGGGATATTTTATTATCAATTTACTCACTCAAGGTGAGTTCATAGCCCCATGTTTTACAATTATTGATTTACAAGTTTTGGGGTGAGAAACATGCTTTGTTTTACAAATTGGACGCAAGTGTACATTTTATCATGATTACGTGTTTGCCTAAGTAGCGATAACCCACTATGCCCATGAATCATGAACTGTCAATTACTGGAATGTGAGCGCGAATGATTATAGATAGATCTATTTGGGATTGACCTCCCCGTTCGGGTGACTAGCTATCACTGGAAACGAACGTATATCATGTCGGATTTTGGATGTTACGGGTTGAACATCATCACGGGCAATGTAGGCAATATTTATATATTGTATTCATTTATGTCGAGCTTCGGTGTCATGAGCTTAGGAAAACGTAATTACATTTTGTGATGTCTGCATCTGTTGCATTATCACGGGGAAAGTCTTGCGGTCCTGCATATACATTTACATAAACCTATGAAATTCACCAACTTTATGTTGACGTTTTAAATGCAATGTTTTTCAGGAGGTCATTAAGCACGAGGTGCGAAGGATACATTGGTGGTTATATTTTGAAGTCATGCATTAAAGATTTAGTCGCATTACATTTTGTATATCTGTTATGGGCTGGAAATCTTTGTAATAATAACAAGTAAACAAGTAAAGCTTCGGGCTTTTGTAACACATACTTTATTAAATCCAATGTATCAGTTTTAAACGACTTTTTGGTCGTTCTTATATTATCTTGTGTTATTGATCTGAGAAGTAACACGCCCCGGACCCTTATTCCGCTGCGACCCAATTTGGGGGTGTTACAGATTGGTATCAAGAGCCAAGGTTATAGAGAACCAGGTCAAATGTTTTTGCTGGACTATAACCGTTTTCAAACATTGCATTCATACAAAGGGGTTTTCACGGGACATACATACACTAATTGTGCATTAGTCGGTTAGGCTAGATGCATGCATGATTGATATTCATGATTGATATACATGTTATGATATAAATGTATATTACTATAAGAGTCTTATATTAAATACTAATATAAGTTATGTTGGAGTTTCAGATACGGTTATGTCAGATTCGGAAGATTCCACGGTCACCTACACGGCAGTGTCCAGTCCATTTGAGGATGGGTCAGACATTGGTTCACCAGGAGTCGATGGACCACCCATTATGCCAGAGGACCCATATGCTTACATAATGGCTGCTTATCAGGTTCCACCATCGCCTGACTACATACCTGGCCCCGAGGAGCCGCAGTCACCTCCCCCACTGGACTTTGTTCCTGAGCCGATGTACCCTGAGTACATACCACAGGAGGATGAGATACTCCCGGCCGAGGAGCAGCCACTACCTGCTGCTGCCTCACCCACTGCAGATTCACCAGGATATGTTCCTGAGTCTGATCCGGAGGAGGAGCCGGAGGAGGACGATGAGGATCCCGAGGAGGATCCAGCTGATTACCCTGCTGATAGGGATGATGATGATGATGATGATGAGGACGAGGACGAGGATGAGGAGGAGGAGGAGGAGCACCCAGCTCCGGCCGACTCTGTCCCACCTGTACACCGTATGACTGCCAGGATATCTATCCGGGATGAGCCATCCATATCACTTCCTCCTAGGGAAGAGGTCGAGAGACTTCTTGCCTTAACCACCCCACCACCATCACCACTTACTCCACTATCATCTCCCCATTATCACATATAACATCACCACCCAATACCAAAAACCATCACCACCACCCAATATTCCCTTTTACTCTACTCAAATTGAGATTCCCGAGATTTTTTACCGCTTCAGAAGAGGGTGCGTTTTGCTTTCTCCCACCCTAATTTCATGAGTCGTGGAGAGTTTCAGCAGTCGTGCTGCTAGGCGAGGACGACCTATACCGTAAGCAAGAGTGGTGGCCGTTAAAGGGAGAAAGGAAACCGTAAAGGAAGGAGAGGCAGAAAGGGGAAAGAGAGAAAGATAGATGCAGGTAGGATAGAAGAGAGAGAGATTGAGAAAGGAGGAGAGGAAAAAAAATATCTAGGAAGACCCTTATTCCCCGTCAAGGGGAGACCTTTATGGATATACGTCGATATGGTAGAATGTGCTCCTGGACATCCGATGTCTGGGAAGACTCTGGCATTACGGATACATGGATGATCTGGTAGGCAGCCACGGATGAGATGCCAAAGCCGACCACCCTAGAGGGGGTCCTTCAGAGGTTACCGAGTCTTTCTACATTAATGGAGGAATGCTCAAGATGACACGGAATCTCAACTGAGAGGCCGAGTCAACCTTGTTGTATCGGGATAGCCTTTTTCCATTTAACGTCGTACATAATAATAGAGAGAGAGGCTAAATGGCTCGTGAGCTTAGGGGGCTATCCATGGATGCTGACGACTACAATGCACGTCAGATGTTAGGTCATTACGTACTATGGGTAGTGGCGCAGAGGTGCATTGATTTTCATAGTTACAGTCAGCAATCGACAGGAGACAGAGTGTGATTTCAGATTGTTGGCAACAGACCACAAGAAACAGGTTCATTGACAAAGACATTGAGGTTGCAGAAAGGACTACAGACACAGATGGTCGAGTTTCAGAGGCTAGCATGGAACCCTCAAAAGGTCATGAGCACAGCCTGAATACATAGAGAGGCTGGTAAGCAGCTCCTAGATTTGGTTATGTTGTAGCTTATGCTATGCATCCTGTAAAGTAGTATTGGTTATTCCCAATAGCAACTGTATATGATCTTTTGTTTTGTTTAGCTACCCATATAGGTCATTTTGTTTATGTATTGATCACCTTGTATAGAATACTAAAGTGTTCGGTATTATCCCCGCTTAGTATGGCCTTTAGGTTGTTTCCCTTTGTCTTGTAACCTAAGTGTAGTAATCTCATGAATCTTGAAACCAGAACATTATGTTTTTCCAATTAATATGAAATGGACGATTACGTTATCTATGAAATCGAATTTATATTAAATGGAATGTCGATTTGGTTATACCACGATTAATTTCAATAACAGTAGTACAATTTCACTGTGTGATGTATCCTCTTTTTATTTAATGTGAAAATTTATTGTCATAGTGATAATTTTATGAAATCTAACGGGTAATAATTTTTCTTGTGATTTAAAGAAAAATTGGCACCAAAGAGAAGGACCACGAGGTTAAACCCAAGTACAACACCGACACCAGTCACAGACACTCATACCACTACATCTGTCACCAATGCCCAAATTCAGTCAAAGATTACGAAGGCTTACTAACTTGGCACTGGTAGCCCGTGATGCAACCAGAAATGCGATGATAGCCATACTTCAGAATGGGTGCTAGAAGCCTGTCAGGTTGCTCGTGAAATGCACCTACCCGGACTTCCTAAAATGTCAACCCTTGAACTTCAAGGGCACTGAGGGAGTCGTTGGACTCACTCAGTGGTTTGAAAAGATTGATCCTGTTTACAGCAGCACTAAGCAACTGGTACAGTACTGCCATGTCAAATTTGCTTACGTGAAACCCTTGCAAGAAATGCTCTTACAGGTGGAACTCCCCATGTAAGACCACCTACTCCTGAAGCATCTGCCCATGCAATTTCATGGAGACACTGAAAAAGATGATGACAGACAAATAACTACCCAAGGGGCGAAATAGAAACTGGAATTCAAAATGTGGAATTTAAGGTGAAGTAACGATGATTTGTAACCTATAAGCCAACGTTTCCAAGCACTAGCACTAATGTGCGATCGGATGTTTCCGGAAGAAATAGACCAGAGTTGAGAAATATGTCGGTGCTTGCCCGACACATCCTAGCAGTGTGATGGCAACTAAAGCCAAAATCTATGCAGGATTCCATTGAGTTCGCCACTAAACTCATGACAAAAAAGATCAACACATTGGGCTGAACGTCAGGCTGACACACAAAAGAAAGTCTGATGACATCCGCCATAATAACCAGAATCATCAACCACACAAGAGACAAAACACTGGAAGAGCTTAAGCCCGCAGGGAAAATGGTGACAGAGACCATACGGAGGGCCTAGACCTCTGTGTTCCAAATGTAACTATCACCATGATGGAGTTCCTTTGCTCCCAAATACCAACAAGTTGCAAACCGATTTGGTCTTTTAGCTCATGACTGCAGGAATTCCCCAAAATGTCAAATTGTCTAATCAGAGGGGCCACGATGTTTTGAATGTGGTGCTCAGGGGCATTTCAAGAAGGATTGCCCAAAATTGAAGAACAACAACAACCGGGGTAATCAGGTTGGAAATGCCAAGGCTCAGGCAAAGGTGTATGCCATGGGCAATGCAGGGGCAAACCCGAACAACAATGTCGTCACGGGTACGTTTCTCCTAAAATAACCGATATGCATCTATTTTATTTGATACTGGTACCGATAGGAGTTTTGTATCTACTGCATTTAGCTCTCGTAATGTTATCACCCAACTGGCAGTAGATCAAGATTATAAGACGAACTAACCGACGGGCAAAATTGTTGTGTTAAACACTATTTATCCGGGTTGTACGTTAAACTTCTTAATCATCCTTTCACACATAGACCTAATACCCGTAGAACTAGGTAGATTTGATAATAATTGTTATGGATAGGTTGGAAAAGTCCTATGCCGTTATTGTCTGTGCGAAAAAGACGTTCATTATTCCTTTTGAGACGAAATTTTTAATCGTTCGAGGTGACGGAAGCAGCAATGAACACGGGACCCGATTAAACATCATCTCGTGTACTAAGGCTCAGAGTATAAACGAAGGGAATTCACGTATTCTTACAAAATATCCACCGCAAAACCAAAGACAAAGACAATCAAAGGGAAAACACTTGAGATGTGCCATTGTTCCAAGAATTTCCTGAAGTTTTCCTGAGGACTTGCCGTGTAATACCACCCACTTCGACAAGTGAGTTTCAGAACCGATTGGTAACCTGGTGCTAACACCTGTAGCCACGCACCATATAGATAGCACGTCCGAAATGTAAGGGTAAGGAACTAGCGGCGCACCTACAGGAACTTACGAACAAAGGCTTCATAAGACACGTTCCACCCCCCTGGGGAGCCTCCGGTTCCTGTCTGTAAATGAAGAAAGATGGGTCTTATTCGGATGTGCAGTCGATTATAGGGAATTGAACAAACAGACAGTGAAGAACCGCTGACCCACATCTCAAGGATCATGACCTATTCGACCAGCTGCAAGGGTCGAGTATTTATCAAAGCTCGATCTGAGGTCAGGGTATCACAAATTAGGTTTCGATAAGAAGACAATCCCAAGACTGCATTCAGTACTCGTTACGGTCACTATGAATTCCAAGTACATCGTCCTATAGGTTTGACTAATCATCGGCCGTGTTCATCGGACCTTATAAACCGTTGTGTAAATCCTATCTGGACAAGTTTATATTGTCTTCAGCGATTACATTTTGATCTACTCACAATAAGAAGGAACATTGAAGAACACCTTAGCAGATCTTGAAATTGGCTTAAGAAGGAAGAATTGTTACGCTCCAAATACTCCAAGTGTGAATTCTGGATTTCCAGGGTATAATTCCTCAGTCACGTGATTGACGTCGAGGTATTCACGTTGAACCCCTGCCAAGATTGAATCTACACAAGATTGGCGTCTCCTAAAACACCAACAGAGATCGTCCATTTTTGGGCCTTGCCGGCTATTATAGAAATTCATACGAAGGGTTTTCAAATCGCCAGTCCAATGACCAAACAACCCAGAAAGGTGCCAAGTTTTGATTGGGGCGATATAAACAAGAAGCGCTTTTCAAACGTTGAAGCAGAAGCCTTGTTCAGTGCATCCAATCCTGGCCTTCACCTGAGGAAGCAAGATATCATCGCATACTGCGAAGGCTTTCAACAAAGAAGGGTTTTTGGGCGTTGTGTTGATGCAAAGAGAAAATGTGATTCTTATGCATCACGCCAGTTAAATTCATGAAAAGAACTATAGAGCGACCTCAATTTTAACCTTGGGGGCAGTAGTGTTCGCTTAAAATTTTGGAGGCACATCTGTACGAACAAGTGCACGTGTCCAAATGATCACAAAAGTTTTACAACACATTCTTGATCAGAAGTGTGATATAAATATGAGGCAACGTCGCTGTTAGAGTTGCTGAAGATTACGAATCGCAAAATTCGTTATCACCCAGGGACGCGAATGTTTTGCTGATAGCTCTGAGCAGAAGAACGAGAACAACTAGGGTTTCGGGCCTTAGTGATGACAATAGGCTTTGATCTTCATAACAATCTGAAAGATCAACTGAAGCACGAAAGTCGGGGAACATCAAGAAGGAGGATGTTTGGGGGTATATTGTTGAGAATTCTAAAGATCCGTAGAAAACTTAGAACGGAAAGTTAAACCACGTGCGGATGGGAACTATTGTGCTAAATGGTAGGAGGTTGGGTTACCATGTTATGGCTACTTCGGACTTGTGGATCATGCACAGTCCCCACAAGTCCTAAATACACTATTTATCCGGGTTCTGACAAAATGTACCAGGATATGAAGAACTATACTAGGGCCCCAAATATGAAAGCCAACTCGCCACCTAAAGTTTTTTAGCAAATGCTCGACCTGTCTAATGTCAAAGGCCGAACTTCAAAGACCAACGGGTTTGTAATACAACCCGAAGATTACCTCAATGGAGAGGGACAACATCACGATGGAATTTTGTCATGAAGCTTCCTAAGAGAGTCGTCACAAGGTATGACACTATTTGGGTGATCGTTGACCGGACGTACAAAGTCTGCCTTTTTTAATGCCAATGCGGAAACGATCCCTATGGATAAACTGGCGAGAATGTACCTAAAGGAGGTAGTCACAAAGCATGGAATACCTGTCTCAATTATCTGTGATCGTGACCCCTGGTTCGCATCAAATTTCTGGAGGTCACTTCAGAAGGCTTTAGGTACAAGTTTGGATATGAGTATTAGCATATCATCCGATACACGACGGACAAAGCGAGAGAACCATCCAAACTCTCGAGGATATGCTACGTGCTTGCGTAATCGACTTTGACCTGGGTGGGTTAAACATTGCCTGTTAAGGATCTCGTACTAGATAGATTCTACAAGCCTTTGTGGTTGTTATACATATGTAATCACCAGCAAATACCCGTGCTAACTCAAGCAAATGTTTAGGCGGACACACAACAAATTCACCCAAGCAGACCCAACAATTTGTCAATGATCCCTCTATGGATCGTTTCATTGATAATAAAACGTTTTTCTAATTTGTAATCGGTACTAAACCCTAAATAACGCCACAGGTTTCATTTATAGAGAAGAAACCCTAAAATTGGTCCAACAAAAAACTAAAATCACGATAAGTAGATATACATCAATCTCTCCTAATATTATCTCATTCCTAATTAATGGTGATAATACTAGGAAAATAACAATAATATCCTCAATTACATTAATTTACGTCTAATATAACAATCAGCAGATTCTATCTCTGTCAGCAGAAACGAGAACATGACCAGCAGAAACATAATCAGCAGAAATGCTACTTGAACTATCAGCAGGAACAACTTAATGCTATCAGCAGAAACGAACATCTCTAACAGTAAAACAACACTTAGTCCGTTTTCATATTCCCAACAATCCCTCCCCACCTAAACATGGTGTTTGACTCGTAAATTCACGTTTCTATATAGAACTTCGCAACCAAGAGGATTGAGTAACAGCAGAAAACAAGAAAAGTAGCAGCATCAACACAAGCAGCAGAAACTAGAGAAACCACAGCAGCATCAAAAGATCCATCATGAACTCGAGGAACAGCAGAATCAAATGAGGCAGCAAAATCTTGAATCAGCAACTTGCAGTCTATGCAGCAACAGCAACATTGACAAGTATGAGACAATCAAATCATAAAATTGCAGTCTATTCTCATCACATTCCAGTAGGTGTAGTTAACTCCTGAAGAGTTAATCATTAGAAAAATGTAAATGGAATTGATGTCCTTTTCCAGTAGCCATTAACTCTGGAGTAGTCAGTTCTTGGCCACCCGAAAGGAAGTAATGTCCCTGGTCCAACTGAGAACCATTCAACTCTCAGTTACGTGAAAAATTGGTGAGTTGAATACCATATGTTTTTGGCAAACCATATTACAAGCCATCAACGGATTTGATATGCCTTTACCTGTAAGTCCGTTTGCTCAGGGCTATCAATCCTTTGGCATCCTAGAAAAGGTAAATTCCATTGGTGGATTGAGAACCATATCAACCCTCCCCCCCCTTTTTTTTATACATGAAAACTTGGTGAGTTGATGGACCATGCCACTTTTTGGTAAGTGTCAACCATCTAATATGGATTTTGCAGTCTTTACCATAATCCTAAACTTAAGACTAGCCAACTCTCACTTCGACAGATAAGAGTTAAAAACCATACAAATTTTTAGAAAAATTGGTCAACTATAAACGGATTTGAGAGGTCTTTACCAAGAGCCGTTTGCTCCTGGACTAGCCATTTTGCATCCCAACAGGAATATGGAAAATGAATACCATCCAGGTTTTGGTAACCTGGTAACCATCAACGGATTTGAGTTACACACCAAAGTCGTTAGCAATGTGAAGCCAACCCTTTGCTTGGCGGTGAGCCCATGGTGACTGAAAACATATTGTTCGTGCAGTGCAAGCACTAACACCAAAGTGATACAACAATATACGATCAATACAACTAACGAAGAGTACATTTTTTTTTTATTTTTTTTTTTAAATAAGACTAACAAAACTATTGAGAACAAATATCAACTAAGACACAAACTTACATAGGGGCATATGCAAGACACTCATAGGATTCCCGTAAACCAGCTTGAATCGTCTGAATCACACTCCCAGCAACAACAATATCTCGACAGTATAAGGGTGGAACTGTGAGCCTGTGGCGTACATCCCGTTTCAAAGCAGAGTACCGATAGGATAGACTTGTCCCCAAACACTAAAAACCAGTTTTCCCATTCTTAAGTCCAAACCATGAACAGAAGCTCGTGGATACAATTTCCAGCTGCTCACAACACGGCCTACCCAGTTCATCTATAGAGTTCTCCAAAAGTCATCCCGCACCCAGGCATCCATCCAGAATGATTAGGGTACTGACACAAAAACAGATGATGCACGTCTCTACCAAAGGGTCTAAACCAACATCTAACACTGTGGATATCAGTCTAAAATACCTCATCATCCGTACGACGTAACCAAGTAGATCCTCACGATAGACACAATGAGGCAACTCTATTCAAGTAGAAAAAGGACTTTCTGACCCGACGAATTCCTCTCAAATAATACAACATGATAAAAGCTGTTACTTAGCGGACAAAACTCCAACTCCCAATCCATTAAATTGCACCATATGGAAGTGGAGGAATATACTTTGCCCTATTCATCATTCCCTCTCACACTCAGCAACTGAAGAAGTCATCAACTGGTTAATCCCATAAAGAGTCATCACTCTCACCCCCCGATGTTTACGACAGAGAAACCGAGGAGAGAAGCAGCAGAGTCAGGATATGGTTTCACCTTTACCTGTTGGGTCAACAATCTCATCATCAGGAATCTATTGACACCACAAATCACATCACTAGGACACCAAAATATACTATTACCCCGAAAGAGAATCTCAGCAAGCACTTCGTCATCTGAGTCAGGGTCAACAGCAACTCGTGACAGACCAATTTGCGCGTCCGCATTACTTGGAAGGAAAAAGTCATTAATACCCCCTGATGTGGATTCACAAACAACAAACATCAAGTGGTCTCCAGTGATCATAGAGACATTTCTGGTAGGGATCAAGAGCTATCTAAAGAATCCGGAAATGAGAACCTCCCTCTCACGGTGATGAACCAGCACGCACCATTGCTGCTGAAAGTGTGACAGTACAATCGGGTACATCAAATACACCCCCAGCAAAGTGGAGCAGCAGACCAGATAAAGGAGGAGCTGAACCAGCACATGCTGACGAACTACAACCACAGCATATCAATCATGATACATCACAGTGTTTGAGTGGTGGCAGCAGGAACATGAGAAGGCTGGGAAGAAGCGCGTTCAACCCGTTGTCTTTTAGAAGGAGGCCAGTAAGACATGTGCTTGAGGGTCGAAATAGGGTTGTCCTGACACTCAACAACATCCGATTTCCTTTTACAAGACGCTGCAGATATACTCGTCACTCTTCAATCAGCTGTTTGGTTGGTCATAGCCTTGACTTGCGTCATTGTGATTGTAACCACATATGCGCTGCACACTATGATTTTAACTAAGATCGCAGCATACATCTGCTCTGACCTCAATTCTTCTAATGGCTTACCCATTAGCGCTTCGATAACGAGTAAATCTGTCCAAGGCTCAAATCGCTTTATATTCCGTTCCTTGATAGCAGTCATACGCTCAATAAAGTTGTCCTCGGTGACATCAGCTCCCAGCAGCTCGCGTGCCAATGCAGGATTGGAACCAACTTGCATCATCAAATTCAGCCAGTCGGTTTCTGTCATACGCATCATGAGTTCATCTAATTCCTTGGCACGCTCTTCAGACACAGGTGGCAAGTCTGCCTGAACCAAAGCCTCAGTCTGTAACTGCTGAACCAGACGCATCAGCACTTATATTTAAAAAATTTGGCTATTATACAAACAGAATTCCAACACATAGCTTGTCTCTTCTCGAGCGTTGCCTGGCCTGTGCATCCTCTCAAGAAACTCAGCAGGGATCTTCCAAATCATGCAGGAGCCTTTCCCTTATCAGCACCAACAACTAACCAGCAGAATTCACACATGTATCAGCTTGAGGAAGAACATCTAAGACAAGAGGACATGAAACTGCGCAAAAGGCTGAAGTATGCGAAACCCTGTCTCCTGGACGCTGCGATGACACAGACCTCTCTTACGCCTCAGAGGAACCTCCTCCTCTTCGCGTCCCCTCTATATCTCTCAAGGGAACTTGCAGGTTGATCGGCTGCTCCTCAGAGCTTCATATGCGCATAGACGTGAGAGACTCTGGTTGGTAAGTTGAAGTGAAAAAGTAAATTCCTTACAACGGTCAACATCATCCAAATATTCACAATCCCCTATCTGTGGCAGGGGCATCTCCACATAAACGTCTTCTTCAACTGTTTCAAATCCGTAGTCGCGTTGTAAATCCACATCTTTGACGCATGATACAGTGTCCAAAATAGCTCCCCCCATGATTTTCTTGAGGATTTCCCCAGCTCTCTTCCAATGAGTCTTATACACCCCCAAACACCTGTCAAGCTTGGCAGATAAACTCCGTCTTAGTAGAGTAAGGCGCACCTCTGCACTACCAAGCAGCAGCGGCTGTGTGTAGAGCATCATTGGGCCCACCCGGGTACCGCCACATTGAAATCCATCATAGTGGGGAGATACACGCTACCATCTGGATTATCAAGTCCTCACTCACGATAGATCTTGTTCAGCACGAGGGTTTGAGGACCAAGATGACTGGTTTCCAACAAAGGCTAATGGACAACCAAATCAGGAGGTCTGGACTGTGTACCTAAAATAATTATGTCAATAGTTCCCAGGGTCCAACATACCCACTGGCGAGGTCAGGGCCAAAATCCTAAGGGCTCCTCAGAAGATACAAGTCAGAGTGGGCGGTTATGTCTCTGGAGACGAGGCTCATGGTAAATCCCGAATGGGAAAGAATGTGCAGGGCCAGAAAGCCAAGTCTCCAATCAGCAAACAGGGAGACCAGGGTAGGGACTACCCATTCTGTCTCAGGCATGCCTCCCGAGTGTGAGTTCCCAATCGCAGAGGAAACCGGAGGAGAGTGAGGGCCAGGATGTGCCATCCTAAACTACCACACTTCATGGGCAATCTAGCATTAGTCCTCATGCAGCACATCTTTTACGACAGCAGCAGCAATGGCAAGCAATGGTGGGTGTTCAAAGGAGTAATTCTCACCTCTCCATTTAAATTCATATTACAGAAAACAGTTTCACGATAAAACCTAAAGTGGGTCGAGTTCGGTCATCAGCTATCTCGATCTACCACAATCATTGTATAAAACCGTGGGAGTACATTAAAAATTATTCTTTGTAGCCTTAACATTCGCATCAATCCTGTCTAAAACAAAGCGAAGAGAAATTCTCAGATTCCCGAGACACAGTCCGACAAACAAATAAGGGCTGTACAATGGAACTAGCAAATTTGCTATCCAACTTCCGACTTAGCTCAAACAGTGCAGAATGTGGCACCATAAATCTCCATTTAAGGAATAAATGGTGTGCTGATTAAGAAAGGTTAAGACCCGATCCGTCGGATACCCAATGACCCTCATACCTTCAAGAATATCACTATTGGGCATGGCAACAATGCCATTGGTATCTTCAAAGTGTAACTGAGTCCTAATGAGAGACTCAGTCACGACCACCTCACGGCCGTCAATAGTGGCGACTAGCTCCATGGAGACCCAGCAATAGCATTTGGGGCAACAACAGCTGTTCCCACATAAAATTGTTTGACCAATGAGTCAAACACGAACCGAGGTCATTATGGTTTAAAGCTACCTCTTCATGGAGACAGTGGTCCATCATTATGCTGAGGATATGCTCCGAAGTCCTCGGAAAGCCTTTTCCTCCCCAGAGTAAGCGATTCGCTTTGATCATCTTTGTACTGGAGTGCCGCCATTGTTGATTAATGAAGTTAGGTTGAAGAAACAGAGTATTCGGAGCAAATGTTTTGGTGTATGTGTGTGGGAAAGATGAAAAGTTGATTTGGGATGAATTAGGTTAATTGTGTCCCAATGTTGAACAATATAGTTAACCTTTTAATTGATTGGTACAATTTTCAACCTGGGAAGATTGAAGAATATGAGTGAAATCTAGCAACTTGTCCGCTCGCTTTCAGCCATGCGTGTAACCCTTGCCAAGCGCCGAAGCAATTGAAATTTAAATGAAAACTATGCAACTTGCAATTTTTAAGAACCATCATAACAAGTCTTTAAAAAATCAGCAGAAACAAAAGTGAAACAGCAGAATTTGTGTATGTAGCAGCACAAACTTAATCACAGGCAGCAGTTCAACATTTGTTGCATATCCCCAGCAGAATGGAGACTACCAACAAAATTCCAAGTGACTAGTGGCAGTAGTCCAACCACAACACAGCAATATCAAGCTGAGCATCACAGAAACTTGTTACTACCCAGCAGAAAGCGTTATCAGCCAGCAGGAACAGATACCCAACAGCAGGAATTAAATTTTCAACATGCCAACGCATAAAGAGTCATCCATCCAGCAGAAACCATGCACAACAGCAGGAACAGATCTATACTATCCAAAGCATAAGATAAACTACCAGCCAACACTTTATAGAACCACCATTCATGTACACGAAGAAAGCCAGCAGCAAATCCATAGCTACCAGCAGAAACAGAGCAACCACAGAAAGGATAACTACCTTATACAAACATAGTGCTATCCACAGAAACCAATCGTTATCCATACAATGAAAAGGATAACTACCCAAGCAGTAACATAGTATAACCAGCAGAAACCTCATCGTCCAAGCAGAAACAGATAACTACCCATAAGCACATATGTGACACTCTGCAATTCAACAGAAAAAAAATATCCCACAAAACAACATATAAATCCACCTGGCAAGAAGATTTATGAAATTAAACAAAGATACAACAACAAGCCTCCCTTAGGCTTATACCTCCCCTCAATTCACAGAAAGAGGGATTTCCCATCCAATATGGACCACCGAGATACACATATCCCTTGGTCCAACAGAATGCCTAGGTCATTAAATCAGCCACAATCCTATCGGAGTACATTTTCCAGCACCTGTATCAAGTTCTTCTCAATTCTCGCATTCCCTTATAAAGTGATGCCAATGAGAAGAACATGATTTACAGGTTGGGGGGGGTGGGGGGCTGAAAATTCACACCGCATAGAATGTGGCTGATTTTCTGTACCAAGGCATATGATGGACCAAGATTGAGTACTGGTGGTTGTCCCATAATGGGATGCTGAAATCCTCTCTTTCGTGAATTGGAGGGAGTCATAAGAGCCGAAGGGAGGCTTGTTGATGTATCTTGTATATTCTAACTTTCTGCAGGGGATATGTAGTTTAGCGATATTATATTCCTGTGATTTGCAGGTCGTCAATACTGTCGATCGCTTTGTAGTTATCGTTTCTGCTAGGACGATGGTTCTTCGCTGGTTATACTATGTATCTGCTGGTAGTTATCCTTATCTGCTGGACCGATTTGTTCTGCTGTCGCACTATGGTTCTGCGGTAGTTATCCTTTCTGAGAGCTGGTTGCTCTGTTTCTGCTAGTGCTATGGAATTCTGCTGCTGCTTCCGTGCTCACAATGATCGAGTATTACTCTTACTTACTGATGTAATCATTTATGCTGAGACTTAATGTAAGGGGAGTACAGATGCGACAGATTTTCCTGCTGTTGCATGGTTTCTGCTGTTGGTTCCTCTTTCTACAGGAGGCGTAGCGGACAGCATTAATACACACCAAGGTCACACGTCAGTTGGTAGTGGGAGAGCAGTCTGATATTCACCCTGACTACCGTGCGTAGCACATTATTTGCATCTGCGCTGAGGTGGAGGAGTCAACATTGTTAGCTGCGGGAGGAGACTCTAGACGAGTCACGTGACGGGAGAATGTGCGAGGGCTAAGAGTCGTCTGGAATCTCCAATCTGAGCACACAGACAACTCTGGTCATACTATATCATGCCGCTGCTGTGCGGTGTGCGTACCACATTGAGCTCTAGGCGAGTCATCCTTAGGGTATGGAAAAGGTGCAGCGAACACTCTCATCCGCATGTCCTAGATAGGAAGTTTTCTGGATATATATCTAATCTATCTATCCGTTGTGTACCACTTCTTCAGGATGGCCGCGCACATTTCATGGCACTTATTACAGCGTCGGTGAGTATTCTGCGTGTCATAGGATATTTATATAGTAGCGATAGGAGATGGGATAGTCTGGAGACACGTAGCTTTAAACACATCCCAGTCAATTGCATCAAGGCTCTCATCACTTCATAGTCTTTTCATTTTAAATTTTTCTCATTACTCAACTAGTCGTATATTGTGAAGCCTTGGTGCATGAAAGGGGCCGCGGCGTCACTTAGGCCTCAAGATAACTCTAGTGCGTCGCCGATCTCACTGGTATTACTCGTGAGTTTAGTTATATTCGCACAAGATTTCTGGTTTCGTCACACTTTCCGATCAGGTTTGCTCATCACAAGAAGTTGTACCCACAGCGAATACACACACACTTAGACAACCAGTTTGACAATAATCTCGACTAGGTAGGTGGACGCCTATGACACGTACCGAATTCACATTACCCTACATAGGGATTGGATTAGATCAAGACGATGATAGACAACGTTGAGACGCCTTTTCGTCAGCGACACACGAGTGTCACGATAAGAGATCATGACAGGTGCCGTGACGGAGTATTCAGAGATTCTACGGTACATCTTGACGACATTACAGCCATAATGATCTATTCGGAGACAGAAATGGAGGCGGCAATACAAATAAACAAGATGTAGCAACAAAGAATAGCACAACATCACATCAGGGATGGGAAAAGATGTGCAGTGGAATTCAGAAGTATAGAATCTCTAGATGGACCACTCTCCATGAAGGTAACCTTTAACAAATGACCCTCCGGTCTGTTTGACTCATTGGGCAAACAATTTTTTGGGCAACACTGTTGTTTCGCCCAAAGCGCTGGTCTCATGACGCTAGCCGCCACTATGTAGGCCGTCGAGAGGTCGTGACGTGAGTCTCTCATTAGGGAACTCAAGTTTACACTTTGATGATACCAATGTGCAATGTTGCACATGCCCAATATGGATATTCTTGAAGGTATGAGGGTCATTGGGTAACCGACGTCGGGCTCTTACCTTTCTTAAGCAACAATTTATCTCCCTCAATGTATTTCTGTGCACACACTTCTGCACGTCTAGAGCCCGAAGTCCTGAAGTTGGAATCAATTTCTTAGGTCCATTGCTACAGCCCTTTATTGGGTGTCGACTGTGCTGGAAGAGAATTTTTCTCTCGCTACACTATCTTAGAAGGATGATTACAGAATGTTAAGGCTACAAAAATAAATTTTTAAATGTACCCACGTTTTACAAATGATGGTGCTATCGACAGCTGACCGGAACCCCTCGACCCACTTTTGGTTTTACTCGGAAACTGTTTTCTAATATGAAATTTTAAATGGGAGGGTGAGGAAATACCTTTGACACCACCCATGCTTGCCATTGCTGCTGCTGGCGATGCTGCTGATGAGGACAATGCTGCTGCCCATGAAGCTGCTGGTAGTTCAGCTGAGGCACATCCTGGCCCTCACTCTCCTCCGGTTTCCCCTGTTAGGGAACTCACACCGGAGAGGCAGCCTGAGACAGAATGGGTAGTCCCTAACCCTGTCTCACCTGTTGCTGACTGGAGACCTTGGCCTTCTGTCCCTGCACATTCTCCCATTCGGGATTCTACCCATGAGCCTGCGTCTCCACCTAACCCGCCCACTCAGACCTTTATCTTTGAGGAGCCCTTAGCTTTTGGCCCTGAACCTCGACCAGCTGGGTATGTGGACCCTGATGATATTGACTCAATTATTTTTGGTCCACAGCCCAGACCCTCTGATTTTGTTGACCCTACCTTTGTGGAACCCAGCATCTTTGGTCCTCAACCTCGGCCTGACAACTATCGTGAGCCTGAGGACCTTGATAATCCCATGGAAGATGACACCACTCATGATGGATTCCATGTGGCGTCACCTGGTGGGCCCAATGATGCTCCTACACCAACAGCCGCTGCTGCTGGTAGGGCAGAGGACCCTACTCTACTAACGAGTTTATCTGCCAAGCTTGACAGGTGTTTGGGGCGTATAGACTCATTGGAAACAGAGCTGGGAACCTCAAAGAAAATCATGGGGGGAGCTATTTTGACACTTGTATCTCGCGTAAAGAAGTTGGAACGAACGGTTAAACAGTTGAAGACAGCACGTTTTGTGGGAGATGCCCCTGCCACAGAAGGGGATGTGAATATTCAGGATGATGTTGACCTTGCAGGATTATCACGTATGGCATCTGAAGCTCTGGGGCACGATCAACCTGCAGTTCCCTCTGAGGATATAGAGGAACGCGAAGAGGAGGAGTTCCATCTGAGGCGTTAAGAGTCCAGCTCATCCGACCGCGCCAGGATCAAAGTATTTCAACTTCCAGCCTTTGCGCAGTTTCATGCTCCTCTCTCTACTGATGTTCTTCCTCAAGCGGATATCTCTGAATCTGCTGGTCCGTCTGTTGGTGCTGATAAGGGAAAGGCTCCCATGCCTGATTTGGAGATCCCTGCTGAGTTTCTTGCAGAGGATGCACAGGCCAGGCAACGCCTCGAGGAAGAACAAGCTAGTGAGCGTCTGGTTCCGCATTAACACTTGATTTTCATAGTTAGTGTCTCTCATATAGTTAATTTGGATTTATCCAAGTTATCTATTGTCTTACAAAGGCTAGTCAGATCCAATACCAAGGACCTACAATTGGTATCAGAGCCTTTAAAGGGACTCTGAGAAAGAAGAAACTATAGAACCACAAACAATAAACGATTCCAAAATGTCTAACCCTGCAAATGATGATTTCTCACAACATCTCAGTGATGGTGAAGAATCAAACCATGAAGATGCATCAGACACTGGTGCTGCACCTAAACCACAACAACAAATGATTCCCCAAACTACTGCAATCTCAAATATCAAACTCCCAATTCTGAAGAAGGAGGAGTATGATATATGGGCAATGGAGATGGAGCATTACCTTGAGTACATTGATAATGAAGTGTGGAAGGTAATTCAGAATGGTAACTCCAAGAAGAGAATTTCAATTAGAAAGGATGGTGTTGTTCGAGTACTTTCACCAGTTTCTGCAGCAGAGATTCAAGCTGTTGAAAAGGAAAGGAAGGCTAAGAATATTTTGCTGATGGCCATTCCTAAAGAACATATGAGAAGATTTCATGGAATGGATGATGCAAAAGAGATCTGGGAAGCCATCAGAACAAGGTTTGGTGGTAATGCTAATTCAAAGAAAATGCAGAAGGCTGTTTTCAAACAACAGTTTGAAGCATTTAAGATATCCAATTCTGAAGGACTAGAAAAGGGATATGACAGGTTTCAACAGTTACTTTCTCAATTGGAAGCTCATGGTGCTGAAGTATCAACAGAAGATGCAAATCATAAGTTTCTTAGATCTTTGCCTTCAGCATGGTCCAATCTGGCAATGACAATGAGAACTAATCCAGAGATTGACAATTTATCTATTGATGATTTGTACAATAACCTTAGAGTGTTTGAGCAAGAAATTCAAGGTGCTCCAAAACCATCTTCAAGTGCTCAAAATGTTGCTTTTGTTTCACAAAGCAAAAGTAGCACTAATAAGGTTAAGTCTGGTTTCTCTGGTGCATACAGTTCTTGCACTCCTTCTACTTCTTCAACCAATGTTCCTGAAAAAGAAGTTCTTGCTGGTTTTGCTGATGAAGTAATCTACTCCCTCTTTGCCAAACAAACAGAGGATTTGGACTTACTTCATGAAGATTTGGAACAGATTGATGATGTAGATATTGAAGAAATGGACATCAATTGGCAAATAGCAATGATTGCTATTCGAATGAAGAAGTTTTATAAGAAAACAGGAAGGAGAGTTCGAGTGGATGGAAAAACCCCTGTTGGTTTTGACAAAAAGAAGCTTGAGTGTTTCAATTGTCACAACACTGGTCACTTTGCTAGAGAATGTACAGCAAAGGGGACATATGATGGAAAGAAGAAGAGAGACTCTCTTTATCAACATCAAGAAGCTGGGAAGCAAGAGAAGAATCAGATGGGTTTGCTGACAATGGATGATGGGATTGTCAATTGGGGAGAACATACTGAAGCTGAAACGAATCAAATCATGCACATGGATATCAGCTCAAGCAATGAGTACTTTGTGTCTAAAACTTGTATTGATTCGTATAATAAGCTTAAAACACTGGTTTGATGAACAAAGAATCCGTAGGTGATCAAGAAGCACAATTTACTTGCCTATAGTATAGGTGTAAGAAACTAGAAGCTCAATGTTACTTTCAAAACAGCAACTTTCTATAATGATAGCTTGCATTTCAAGCTAATGAAATACATGAAAAAGATGAAAAGCTTAAAAGATATAGGAGAATAGGAATGAAAGCTGTCAAAGAAAAGGAACAATTGACAGAAAACAGTTAGATTCATGGAACAACATTCTTCCAAGAATCTTTGGAGATTAATTAATTCTGGCATGAGTTCAAATGATAAACTTGGCTTAGGGTTTGAAATACAATCTAATGATGAGGTTCTAAGTTATGAGGAAGAAATGAACTTTTCTGTTTTTAAATGTTCAAAAGAGGATTCAATAGGAAAGCCTTCATACAGTAGATTTACAAAGACCACTGATTTTAAAGGTGTCCCACCTCCTTTAAGTGGAGATTATACTCCTAAACCACAAGAGGAAATTGATGATGCTTTGTATGTTTATGGCAAGAAGGGTCCTCAAAAACCTGAAATTAGTGTGTCAGATGAAAATTCTTCTGAGCATTCTACCTGTCAATCCAATGACAGTGAAGGATCTTGTGAAAATACCTCTGAGCACTCTTTTGAGACTGAATCAGCAAGTGTAAGTGAACCAAGTGAGATGTCTAAGTCAAGGTTGGAAGTAACAAATGAGAAAGATGTGTCTGTTCCAAAATCAACAGAAGTTGCACCTAGTTGTGTCTCACACATAAAAACTCCTAGGCAACCACTCAAAGATAATGAAACACATAAAGTTAATAGGAAGAGTTGGAATGATATGATGAAAAGAGACTCGGGGGATGGTGGGGATACTCTTTTACAAAGAAAAATGTTTTGTATTGTGGTTTGAGCTCAATCACTTGATTAAAGATTGCGACTATTATGAAAAGAAAATGGCTAGGGAAGCTGAGGAAAAGAGGGTTGTTAATACTGGTAATGGGGTGACAAAACCAGTTTGGACAAATGCAAACAGAATTAATCACTCTAATAATTTTGTTCCTAGATCAGTACAACTTAATGCTGGTAGGCCAAAGTTTAATTCTGTTAGGCCTAATATTAGTACTGGTAGGACAAATATTAGTTCTGGTAGGTCTAAAGTTAATACTGTTAGTCCTAAAGTTAATTCTGTTAGTTCTAAAGTTAATTCTGTTAGACAGACCTCAAACAGTTTAAGTCCCAAAAGACAACAGATGAATCAAAGTAATCAAAGAAGAGATTTTTCAACATCATATTCATCTGTAAAAAGACCTTTTGCAAAGTCTACAGCACAAATGGCACATACTAATGCTGTAATGGGAAGTTGGGGATATGCTGTTAAGACCTCAGCAAGTTATAATTGGAGGCACACTAGGCCAAACTTCAATTATAACAGTGGACCTACCTTTATTAGAACTGTGAATGCTAATGGTCCACAAGGCAGACCCAAGCCTGCAAAGGCCTGGGTCCCTAAGAGAAACTAATTTCTCTTATTCATGTGCAGGAACATCCACTGAAGAACATGGTAGATAGAGGTATTTTTGATAGTGGGTGCTCAGGGCACATGACAGGTAACAAGGATCAACTAGAGGATTTTGAAGAATTCAATGGAGATCTATTACACTTTGGAGGTAGCAAAGGCTACATCTTGGTAATGCGTAGAATAAGAGTAGGTAATTAGATTTTGACAGTTGTGTCAATTTGAAAGAATTAGGGCATTTTAACCTTTTCTCTATATCACAAATTTGTGATAAGCAGCATAAGGTTCTTTTTACTGAGACTGAATGTCTTGTGGTGTCCTCTGACTTTAAGATGCCTGATGAAAATCAGATACTCTTAAAGGTCCCTAGACATCACAACATGTACAGTTTTGACATGAAGACACCTTCTCCTGCTTAAATGTTTTGCATGTTGATTGCTATAGGCCACATCTGATGAATCTAAATTGTGGCATACGTAGATTAGGTCATATCAATTAAAAATCTAAACAACTTGTGAATGGAAAACCTTGTAGAGGTTTACCTTACCAAGGTTTTCAAAATTGACCAACATGTGTTGTCCTGCCATAAAAGGCAAACAACAAGGGCCCTTTTGCAAGGCCAAGTTAGAAAGATTGATCACCAAGCCACTTCACACCTTGCATATGGACCTTTTTGGTCCTACTTCTGTGAAAAGCATAAATCATGCAAGTTATTGCCTTGTTATCACTGATGATTGTACCAGATTTTGTTGGGTATTCTTTTTGGCCTCTAAGGATGAAACTAGTGGCATAATTCAAACCTTTATTAGGCAGATTGAAAACCAGCTTAGTCATAAAGTTAAAATCATTAGGTCAGATAATGGCACATGATTTACGTATAGAGGTTGCTTGAATTTGTGGCAACATGGGAATCAAAACAAGAGTACAGTAATGCAGAACTCCACAACAAAATGGAGTTGATGAGAGGATTGAATAGAACCCTAATAGAGGACTGCATAAAAATATGATAGCAGATTCACCTCTTACAACCACCTTTTGGTTGAAGCAGTTAGTACAGCATTTCTATATTTTTAATAGGGTTAGAGTGACAAAACCTCAACACAAAACTCCATATGAGCTTTTATTTGGCCACAAACCAATTATAAGCTACATTCGACCTTTTGGGTGTCATGTTACCATCCTAGATACTCTTAGTGTGCTTGGAAAGTTTGATAGAAAATCTGATGAAGGTTCTTAGTTAGTCATCTCTCTAAACAGCAAGCTCTATAGGGGGTTTATTATCTCGTAACCAAAAGAGTAGGAAGTTAACCTGCATGTAAATTTCTTGATAGTAAAAACCCAATGTCAAAGGAGTAGGTTATAGAATGGATGTTTTTTGATATTGACTATCTTACTGACTCTATGAACTATATTCCTGTATCTTTGGAGAATCAAGCTAACCATGCAGGTATTTCAGAGGAAACTAACAGTGCAGGTTCTTCAATTGCTTCTGAGGAAAAAGATGAGGAAGTGGAGATTATTGTTGTGCCTTCAGCTGTCAAGATCCCTGAAGAAAAAGGTGCATCAAGGACAACTTCCACAAATTCAAAGCCAGAGGAAACCTTGACAGAACCTCAAAAAGAGATGAAGGATTCCTCTACTAATCCTAAGATTCAAGCTTTTAGAAGAGAGTTGGAAGAAATTGCCCTAAAGCATTTAGGGAATGTCCCTGAAAACAACACTACCAGTACTCACTCAATTAATACTGGTAGTCAGACAGTTAATACTGGTAGGCTTGATCATGATGATTCACTTATGCCAGAGCTCGAAATCTTTCACAAGCCTGAGACAGGAATTTTTGATGAGGCATCTTATGATGAGGAAGGTGTGATAACTGACTTCAACAGTCTTCCTATAGAAATTGAAGTTAGTCCTACTCCTACACTTAGGATTCATAGTATTCACCCAAAAAGTCAAATACTTGGTGATCCTAAGTCAGCTGTGCAAACTAGGAGCAAAGTGCAGAACAAATCAGGAGCTCATGCTCTTCTCAGTCATACTCAAAAACAGCAAAGAAACAATCACAAAGATCAACAGCATTGTTTGTTTGCATGTTTTCTATCTCAAGAGGAACCTAAAAAGATTGCTGAAGCTTTACAAGATGACAGTTGGGTTCAAGCCATGCAAGAAGAACTGTTACAATTCAAGCTACAACAAGTATGGGTTCACTGTAGACTCTAACTCATGGCCGAGAAGGGATTGGCACTAAGTGTGTCTATAGAAATAAAAAGGAGATGAATGAGGTGTGGTTATGAGAACAAAGCAAGATTGGTGGCCCAAGGGTACACACAGGAAGAAGGTATTGACTATGATGAGGTTTTTGCTCCTGTGGCAAGAATTGAAGCTATCAGGTTGTTTTTGGCCTTTGCCTCATTTATGGGGTTCATAGTTTACCAAATGGATGTTAAAAGTGCTTTTCTGTATGGCACTATAGATGAAGAGGTTTATGTCTCACAACCTCCTGGTTTTGTTGATCCTGATCATCCAAATTAAGGTTTATAAGGTGGTCAAGCTTTGTATGGACTACATCAAGCTCCTAGAGCTTGGTATGCTACTCTATCAACATTCCTAGAGAAGCATGGATACAAGAGGGGCACAATTGACAAGACTTTATTCATTAAAAGAGACAAAAAGGATATCATGCTAGTTCAAGTGTATGTTGATGATATCATTTTTGGTTCTACCAACAAGTCTTGGTGTGCTGAGTTTGAAGCCTTGATGAAAAGCAGATTTCAAATGAGTTCCATGGGTGAACTCACATTTTTCTTAGGTCTACAAGTCAAGCAGAAACAAGAGGAGAATCTTTTTATCTCAAGACAGTATGTAGCTGAGATACTCAAGAATTTGATATTGTGAATGTCAAAGCTGCAATTCACTCCCATGGAACAAGTTTGCCTTCTGACAAAGGATATGAAGCTTTTGATGTAGATGTCACACTTTGTACAGATCTATGATAGGTTCCCTCATGTAAATAAACTGCTTCTAGACCTGACTATTATTGTATGCAGTATGTGTGTGTTCTCGTTTTCAGGATAATCCAATAGACTTTCATCTCAATGTTGTTAAGAGGATCTTTCAAGTTATCTCAAGGCAAACCAAACTGTTGGGCTTTTGGTATTCCTAGGGAATAACCCTTTGATTGGAAGCATTCTATGATAGTGACTATGGATGGACCAACCTTGACAGGGAAATCCATAACTGGTGGTTGTCAATTTCTTGGACAAAGACTCAATCTACATGGCAATGTAAGAAACCGATAATTGTGGCCACTTCAACAAACGAAGTTGAATTTGTAGCCTGCTGACAAATTTTAGCTTATGGACAAGTATTGTGGGTTCAAAATCATTGATGGACTATGGTTTCAATTTCATGAATTACCAAAATCCACATGATAATGTAAGCAACAATCTGCATTAGTGAAAGAACCCAGTCTATATTCTAAGACAACAGACACATCGAGATTCGTACATCACTTTATAAGAGATTGTTATGAGAAGAGCTCATAAGTGTGGAGAATATTTACACAAACTTAATGTAGATGACTTGTTGACCAAACCAATTTGATGGCCAGCGGTTTTAATTACTAGGTGTTAGCATTGGTTTGTATCATCCCATAGCAACATTTAAGGGGAGGCCTAGTTGTATAGTTTGTTAATTCTGGTGGCTAAGAAATCTTAATTCTGTTAGTTAGTTCATTTTAATCCTGGTAGTTATGTCTTATTAATACTGGTAGTTAAGTAGATTTTAATCCTGGTAGTTATATCATATTAATTCTGGTAGTTAAGTAGAGTTAATTCGGGTAGTTAGTTTTCATTAATTCTGTCTATACAATTTTTTTGCAAATGCTTTTCTTTGTTTTAGAATACTTTTGCAGGATGCATGAATGGAAAGGAGGATTGTTTGCCAAGGTTTTTAACCCATTAACACATGTTTTCATACATACTTAATTCTGGTGAAAAGAGTTAATTCAGGTTGAATATCATTAATTCTGTTTGACCAAATTAAGTCTGGTAGTGTAAATTGTTAATACTGGTAGGTTATTGTTAATGCTGGTTGCGGGAAATTTGACTTTTTCTGATTTATCACTGTTGAAATGTTACCGTTAGAGATTTTTACGGCGCAATAGTCGTACAACAGAGAAGCTATATATAGATAAAGTTTGATTTCTCTTTCATACTTTTCTTTTTATTGCTATCTTTTCTTTTGCAAAGTAAAAATTTCCTTTATAACGAAAATAGTCAAGAGTTCTGTTACCAGCATCTACAATAACACTCGCATAAACACCCAAGTATCTACATACGATTGTCCAATGGCTCAATTAAAGTATTGTGACAAACACAATCAAGTGGGGTTTTTGCGCAAGCCTGACGAGAGTGCAGGGTTTGCTGAGATAGTGGATTTTCTTCGAGGTTCAAACCTCAGGTATGCTTTAACTGCTAATCCAACTATCTATGATTCTCTTGTAAAACAATTTTGGCAGAGTGCTATCACAAATACTAAAGCCGATGGGTCTCTCGAAATTAATGCAACCATTGATACCATGAGGTACACCATCTCTGAGGCGTCAATTAGGGATTCACTTCAATTAGACGACACCACAGGAATAACAATGTTGCCAAATGCTGACCTTTTTGAGGGAATGGGGCAAATAGGGTATCCCACTAATGGAACCTTTACTTTTTGGAAAAGTTTCTTCACACCCCAATGGAGATACTTAGTCCACCATCTTTTGCACTGCATAAGCTCTAAAAGTGGTGGATGGGATCAATTCGGTAGCAATATTGCTACTGCTTTGATCTGTCTATCCACTGGTAGAGTTTATAACTTTTCAAAACTTATTTTTGATGGTATGGTGGCAAATTTGAAGAGCAAGACCAAGTTTTTGATGTATCTCCGTTTTCTGCAAATGATTTTGAATATTCAAACAGAAAACAAACACCTTTATCTAGCTGTAAGCCTGACCAAAAAGATCTTTGGGAATATGAAAAGGGGTTTTCGGGGGGCACCAAGACCTTTATTGCCTTCTATGTTACTTGTTGCTACTAACCCAACTGCAGGACAAGAATATGCTGCTGTGGCTCCATCCAAACCATCCTCACCATCACCTCAAGCACCTACATCACCACCTATCCCTACATCTACACCACCACCTACATTACACCTACCCACACACTTATCCTACATCTACACCCCAAATCTATCTCTACACCTACACACCTCTTCTCTACACCTACACCACCTCTCCAATAACTGAGACTAAACCTTCATAGGTGAGTACATCTATGAGGCCATTTCCTGGTCCATCATTCTTCTCACCCCACAAGAAACAGGCTCCAAGCATCATGCCTATGGTGATATACTCATGAAGTAATTCCTAGTTGATATCAAGAATTGACAGCCTGGAAATGGATCTCAAACAAACCAAGCTGACCATGGGAAATGCCATAGTGAAGTTAGTCAAGAAGGTGAAGAAGTTGGAAGGGTTTATGAAAAGGAGGAATTTGGTTTTGACAGACTCTGAAGAGGAAGAACCTGAGGCTCAGGGGAGGAAAAGTGAGGATGATCCTCTAGATTCTTCAGTACAAGGACTGGTTACTCCTCCTACAACAAAAGTAAACACTTCAGGGGAGGAACAAGTGGAAGAAATAAGTCCAAACACTCTTGAAGCAGCCAAAACTCTCTCAAAGGTTGCCTCTTTAAAGTCAAGGTCCATTGACAAGGGAAGGAGATACAAGAGAAGAAAAGAGACTAAAGGGAAGAAAGTAGTCTCAAGCTTGGATTTTCAAGGAGAAGTTGATGCTGGTGCTGAACAAGTTAATTCTGCTAGTGCTGAACAAGTTAATACTGCTAGTGGAGTTAATACTGGCAGCATTAAACATAGTACTGGTGATGAACAACTTAGTACTGGTGATGAACATGGTAGTACTGTTGGTCAAGATAAAGGACAAAGAGAAGGAAAAGCTCCCATGATCAGTGAAGAAACTCCAAAGAAGTCAAAGGAACAAATTTTTACAAGAAGAAGCTAGCTTGCTGAAGAATAGGATTGGATTCATTACAGAGAAGAGGAGGCTAGCAAATACATTTGGATTTCTCTCCTAGACATAAGGATTTGCAAATAGAAGAAGAGTTAACTGAGCAACAGAAGAAAGAAAAGCTCAGGTTCACGTTGAAGATCAGAATTAACACAAACTGTAGATTGGGATTTGATTAGAGCAAAGATTGAAGCTAATGCAGAGTTGTCAAAAAGCATGATAGGAAGTGAACTTCAAGGAGAAGATTTTGCAAAGAAGATGGTTGATCTTGTGAATCAAAGAAAGAAGTATTGATTACAGTTTTTTTTATACTATAGAATATATCATAAAAATATAATACTTAAAAGAGTAATAAGAAGTTACCAAGTTACCCTTAATAAAATTCCACTCTCAAAAATATCATTATATATAATATAATAATACGTAAGTTTAACCGGGGCAAGTATGATCACCCGGGTCGTTTTCCCTATGGACTAGTGAATTGAAACAACGTTTTACGTTCGGGATCCAGATTTGAATGGAAACAAAGGATATTTGGATAAACTATTATTATGAAATTAATAGCAAACTAATAATGACAATTAAGAGTAAACTAATTTTTAATCCCTAAAAACGTAATAAAATTTTGCTAAATAAAGAAAAATTGCCGAAAAACTATAAAAATAAAGCCTAATTTTTATCTTTTATAAAAGTTTAATTGAACTATTAAAACTAACCCTAATTATTAATGAAAACTTAATAAACTAATTAAAACTTAACTAATGGACTAATATTGCAAAGAGGAAAAGGACTAACGGGGAGTCTAACAAATTAACAGAGGGACTAACTGAGAAACAACTAAGATTGAAAAGTTACACTTTCTACCCTAAGAATCTATCCCGACAACAAACTAAGTCCAAAAAGCATTCGAAATTTTAAAGTGCTTAAAATGAAAAACTCAAAGAGCAAAGTTGTAAAGGGAAGATAGGGAACAAACTTTAAACAAAAGACACATAGTCTGAAAATCAAAGATAAGCTCTTAAAGAGTTATTAATAAGCTGTTACAGAAACTAGGTGTTTGGCTATGATTTTATCAAAACAGCTATAAAAATGTCAAATAAAGCTTAAATCTAAAAAGGAAAAGTGACCTAGAGAGATTATGATGTGCTTAATCTATAAATGAAAAGGAACTAAAACTTAAACTACTTTTATGCTACTGAAATTGATCATGAAATAAGCAAAACTCAGGGAAATAAGCAAAGAAGTACTCAAGATTAAAGCAAAGATAAAACTTTATAAAGCTAAATTAGCTCTAAAACTTGTAGACTTATTAAACTACCAATAAGCTATCTTAAATAAGCTGGAAAATCTATACATAAGCTAAATATCAAATTTAAATTTCTAAGGACTCTAGTACCGTTTTTGATGTTTTAGGTTTTTTTACTGACTTTTGACGCTTATTTAAACTAAGAGAATAAGCTTGTAAACTGCACAATAAAGACTTAAAAATGTATTAAGGCTCGATGAAACTTAAATTTTACTGATTTAATAAGCTAAATCTTAAAATTCTGTCTACTAAATCAAGCTGAGACTCAAGCTAGTAATACTGAGGTTTAGTACTGCTAGTGTAAAGTTCAGCAGTACTTTCAAGTGAAAGTACTGCTAGTGTAATTTTGACTTTTGAAAACTAAATAAGCAATGAAATAAGCTAGAAAATGAAAACTAAAACTAAATAGGCTAAAACTAAACTTAATTCTACTGAGATATAAGCTAACAGTACTAACTTGGAGGTTAGTACTGGTAGTGTAAAGGCTCAGCAGTACTAACTTAGGTTAGTACTGTTAGTGCAATTTTGAGATTGCACTAAACCAAACACCCCTTTACCATTTTGACAGTACTGGGAAAAGCTTTTTAAGAGAAATTTAATGAACAAACACTAAATACCAGATGAAAACTAACTTAAAACAAACTTAACAATCATGATTAAACAACTGAATAAGCAAAATTCTAAAATCTTAAACTAATTAAACTAAAGTTTTTGGATTTATGAGTTTTTATGACAGGAAATTGATAACTAAAGATCTATAAACTTACTTAAGCAAAAACAGTAAAGGACACATAACTAAAAATACTAGAAAAGATTAAACACTAATAAGCAAGAGAGCAAGCAAACAAGCAATATTAAGCATATAAACTAAAATTAAGCAAGTTAAAACTGAAATTGGAGATGAATGAAAAGAGAAACTCACTTGATCCTTTAGCTAAACAAAAGGAAACCAATAAGGCAGCTCAAGCTTCTCAAGTTATGAATAGCTAGTGTATAAGTCCTTGGGATCTCTTCCAAGGTTAGATACCTTTCCAAAAGCTTAGATACAATAGGATCTGTAAGTTTAAAATAGTTTTAATGGTTTAGTTAAGACTAAATACTGAATTCAAACAGCACTATTTTCAAGCTTTCGACTGAAAGAGCTTTTAAATGAGCTTATTAGCTTATGAGGAAAACAATATGGCTTATTAAGGAGCTATTGAATTGAGAAAACGGAATTTAAACATTAAAAAAACTGAATTTCATTAACTGAAAAAGCTGATTACATTAAAAGGAAGATTACATTTAAGGAAGTAAATACGAATTACATAAAAACTTGATTAAAAAGAAGACTAAAAACGGATCCCTATGTGTGTGTGAATGAGGCTATTTATAGACTGAAAGAAGCTTCTTGGACCTCTAGGCCATGCTCTCACATCTTCAATCTCTGCCATTCATTTAATCAATCATTTGAGATCCTTTTTGTGACGTTTGATCAAAGAAGTGGCCACTGAGGATTTGCCAGGTGGCATTCTTTGATGTGGACGTTTGCGTCTAGTTTTTGTGAGTGATTGAGCACAAAAAACTCACATAAACTTGTGCTTCTTTAATTGTCGACAAGGCTCTTCTTTAATGAATCCTTTGATAAAGACTGATTTGACCCTGGGTTTGTGATGTAGACCTCTTGAATTGACTTAAGC
Organism: Tanacetum coccineum; assembly: GCA_026074375.1. NCBI lineage: Eukaryota > Viridiplantae > Streptophyta > Magnoliopsida > Asterales > Asteraceae > Tanacetum > Tanacetum coccineum. The sequence continues at coordinate 76,813 of BQNB010000669.1, read as the reverse complement.
ACCCTCTAATTTTGATTTGCCCCTTGTTTTACTATGGGGGTGAAACTGGGGGAGACGATGAATAGTAAAAGGGATTCCCGCTCCTTTTTTCGACAGTTAAAACTGTTGAAGTTTGGAAGGATTGCACAAATGGCCCTCGTCTTTCTTTTCTCTCTTTCAAGTTATAAATAACTTTCGGAAATTGCAAGAATGGCCCTTGAAGATGAAAATTGGCTAAGGCTTTGGTCTTTTGGGGCTTCGGCTTTGTACTCTTTTGATTCTCGTGTCCGTGTTTGCTCGCTTTTGACTGTTTTCTTGTGATTTTTGTCTTATCCATACCTGCATACACAAAACACAAATACAAGCATATTTTTGCCATTTTTGGTCTGTTTTGGGTTTAATTGGGTTATTTTTAGGTATAAATAGATATGTGTATTTTACACCTATCAATCATGTTAACAATTTCGTTTAGAAAACGCTAAACTTAAGGAAAAACAAGTTAAGTTTGTTAAGTTTGATAAAAAAGCTAACTCACTAAGAGAAATGTTGAATGTTCAAAAGTCACCTAGTTGTAAATAGGTTTAGGATTTGATAAAAGTAATGCGTCAACAAGTATGATCTCTGGTCTATTGAAAATCATCACTTGTGGTTGAAAATGAATGCACATCCGTATTATCAATGTTGCGTAGGAAGACTCACCAATTTCTTGAACCCGAGTACAAAAAAGGATTGATAAATTCACCCCAACCCTTCTTGTAAATGATGCATTCGGTGCTGATCATTGTTGTTTTGTCTTTGAGTCATGATTGTGTGCTGGATTGTAATATACTTTAATAAAAGTACTAAAGAGAAATTCCAAACCCTTGTTTGATTGAATCTGTCTTACACTTTTTATGGAACAACATTTTGTCTTGGGGGCAACGTGAGGTCAGATTTGTCAAAATCTAGTATGCCTTTTTTCCTTAGTTGAACAAGCCTGAAGAGACATTTTCAATAAGACATCTCTTGTCGTTGTGGTGCGAGGTCTTAACTGTTTTTGATCAGACATCATAGTTCATTGATTTCATCAAACTTGATATATTGGGAACTCAACTATTAAGCGGTTCTCTCTCGTGTTTGTAACCCGATATCCCTTCGACTGAGTAGAATGACCCCACCATGACACATGATCCCCTTTTTCTTTTATCTTATCCAAATTTCTCCCCAATCTCTATTTATTACCAAATGAAACCAAAGATGTGAAGATGTTTTATTGAAGGTTTCCCTGTCAATAATGATGTGATACACCGTCTTTTCCATGAGGCCGATATGAGATTGGATCTTTCTGAGTAAGCATGGGTGGTTGAAACTCCTTCCACATCCCAAAATGATAATGAAGCTTAGAATCTGAAGCATTGTTCTGAGGACCTTATCCATAGTGCGGTTCCGTCTTTCGACAACGCCGTTCTGTTCAGGTGTTCGAGGAGTGGAAGTCTGATGTTCAATGCCTTCTTCTTTGAAATAAGCATGGAGTGTCTTATTCAAGAACTCTGTGCCTCTGTCAGTACGGACACTAATAACTTGAGCTTGAAGATTGCGTTGAATCATCGTGAGAAAGTCTTTAAGAACTTCTGGTGTTTCATCCTTGGATCGTAGAAAAAGAGTCCAAGTGTATCTTGAATATCATCAACAATCACCAAAATATATTTCGTCCCATTTATGCTTGCAACCCGCATTGGACCACACAAGTCCATGTGAAGCAAGTTCAGCCTTCCTTTAGAACTTGGAACAACTTTTGACTTAAATGAGCTTCTTTTTGCTTTACTCATTTCACAAGACGAACAAAGTTGATCATTAAAATATTTCAACTTAGGTAAGCCTGTCACAACATCTTTCTTTGAGAGTAAGGTGATGTTAATCGAAGTTAAGATGAGAAAGGTTTCTTTCGATGGCCCAAAAACCATGCTTGATTGGTGAACTTTAGCCATGAAACCAGATTGGAGTTGAGAAGTTGTTATTGTGAAGAGATATTGTGAGAGATCGGATCCAACGAGTTACCAGTAAGTAATCGTTTCCTTCCCCCTTAAGATCTCTCACAAAACAAGTAGATTTCCTGAGAGCACCTCAAAATCCGCATCACATAATTGACCAACCGAAACAAGATTTGTGATTGAGCTTCACGTAATAAACCCGTTCAATCGGCATTTCCTTATTCAGATCTCCATAACAAAGAATTGGAGCCAATTGTAATCATTTCCAAAATGAACAGTACCCATAAACTTCTATTCTTTCTCCACAAAATTACACAACATGCTTGAATTGCCCGCATGTGCTTTGTATCCAGAAGTCAAACAATAATACGATAGTTTTGTACAATCTGCAAAAGGGGGAAGAATTAGAGGGCGATGGAACATTGGACAAATTTGATCCTAAGGAATTTGATATCTTCAAGAAATTAGTAATCCTAGAGACAATGTCTATAGTGGGACTAATACTTGTTGATACATTCTCTTTTCCTCCTGATTTTCGGCAATCCATATCTTTTGGTCCTATGTGCTTTTTGTGTCCATTTAATAGTCCTGATGGACATTTCTAGCTATCCACCATTTCCATTCCTGATTTGTATTTCTATGTTGATCGTCCTCATTGACAACTCCTTATAGTAACTGCTTAGATTTCTGATTAGTGGTATCTGATGCAACTGTTTTCTTATGGGGTAGTTGCAACCAGATTTGTATCGCTTTTCTCTTTGGGTTTACTAGCAAAATAGGCACTCCGTCAAAAAACTACTTAGCTTCTTAGTTCAACAGGTCGTTCACAGTCATTCAAGTATCTAAGAAACACAAGCTTCATGATTAGAATAAACACGAGACATTATCCACATTCAGCACAAACAACATTCACATTTGAAGTTCTGGAATTTAAACTGTCATTACACGCAGTTACAGACTTTGTTTTCTTAGAAATACTAGAAATCCTATGATGGTCTTCTACTTCCTTCTTTTTAAACTTCATTGACTATTGTTTGGCATGACCTTAACTTTAACAAAAATAGCACTTAAAAGCTGAGGGTCTGCTAACCACTAGTAGTGTGAATTTACTCCTGAAGATTTAGAAACACGTGAGATTAGTATTCCATTCAAGAAGCCCTGAGCAAACTACGGTTCTCTATTTTGTGTTGTGGTAGTAGGCAATCCTATACATTCCTGGTTTAAGCATATTCAAGTGTAATTACTGCTTGTTTTCTATTCTGAGCAAATTCTGGTTGTGAGGTAGACATGTTTTTAGAAAACACACCAGCCGACACATTAGTTTTTATTAACCGACAGTTTCGTTTGAAAAACATCTCAAATCAGGAGAATTTGAAAAAAGGAGTCCGGTTTTCCCCTAAAACTGATGGTTTTTGGAACCGTTGCATTTGGTTTGTCCGAAGCAACGGATGGTTTTATCAAACTGTTTTTTCCCACAGACTTTCCTTGCATTTCTCAATGAGTTTACTTTTAACTCCAGCTTATGGCAATTTTCTTGTCTTGCATTTGACTTCCAAATCCTTATTTCATGGATATTGTTCACGTTCTTTTCGAAATACATTTGATCATTCTCTTTGCAAATTGAGTTGTTTTTTTCATTTGTTCTTTACATTGTTGTAAAGCAAGTTTCAAGAGAAATCAAGTGGGTTTTCAAGTTTAGCAAAACGTCTTCAAAAGCGTATTATGAACTTTTTGTACCAGATTCCAATTTGTTTCGAAAAGCTTTAGTGCAAGACATCACATTCTTTGACTTTACGAAGATACAATAGCATTGTAATTCACAATAAGCATTTAAATCGAGAAGACAGAGAATGAAAATATGAACAAGTAACAACTTTAGACAACCACTCTTCGAGAAGTAGTATCATATATGTTGAAAAATCAGCCGTTTTAGATTCAACATCGTCACCTCTTTTTCAATGGATTTAACATACTCATAATCTGTCATGGCAAATTCCGTTTTTAAGTTATGTTCAAATCGAAAACTATCATTTTTTGATTTTTAATGGAAAGAGCATAAATTAAGGTTGTAAACAAAAGTTCCAATCATGATCAGTTTGGCACGCGAAAATAGCTACTAGTATGTTTAAAGCCAGTTTGATCAACCAATTTTTTCCTCTAAATTGATTGATTAAAATGTCATGTCGTTAAAGACTTGTCTACTTTTACTAAATGGATTTCCGAAACGGGTAAAAGCAATGTTTTTAGCAATTGTTATGGTCGTTGTTTTAACAAACTTGTATTCCCTTACTCCACATTGTCTTCTAACTTCTTTTGTGGTGCGTTTCCAACTGATAAAGATACCCAGTGAGGGTGCTTTGAAAATTTTATAAAGACTATTTTGTTTTGTGTAATCATATGGTTTCACTATGTCTTTATTCGCAAATTCGAATCAAACAATTTCGATTATCAAAGAGTCTTGTCTCTCCTTGTCAGGGCAAATCTGTTTGCATGATCAGAAGTATCAAATGGGATCTCATACAAACATGGTTTATTAGATTGATGCAATTCTTCATTCATAGGTAACTAGGATTGGCAAAAGGTTAGTCTACCACAAGTAAATAGTCGCGCTATAATTGGTAGCTAACATATGAATGGTCTGAATTGACTGATTACGAGTAATAAACAATTGTCGTTCAAAAACTTTAACTGTTTGTCCATTTTCAACACATTTTTGTCAATATCTTTATCTTCCTAACCTTTTAAGTCCGAATGAACCTTTGTGTTCTCTTATAGGATAACCTTCCAATTGTGACTTTGTTAAAAGACACTTATTGACTAATTTCAGTGTGTTTCTGATTGAAACTGAAATTTTCATAGCCATTATTTTCAAACCTTCTTTAAATTCAATGTCTTTTAAAGCAAATAGTCCCAAGAGTTTCATTTAACTTTGTTTGAAGAATCTCATAATCTAGTCGCCGGCATTAAAGGCATTTGAACTTCTCCAAAACTCATCTGTTTGTTCTAAGTGCAATCAGACAACTATACCCAACAATAAGCCATCCCGCATATCCTACCAGTTCATCAAGCGTAGTATTTGCCCTCCTTCAGTTCTAGAGTCAATGATGCGTTTTGCTTTCTTTAGATTCGCTTTAAAAAACGTTTTTTGTTTCCTCAGTATCAAGAGTTAAATTGCAATTAAATTAGCAAGCGCAGCACGCTCATCAGTACATTCTGCAGATTTTTTCTCAGAATGTTTTCTTTCATTGGCAAACATATTATTTTCAACAATGTTTTGTACCTGTTCCAATGGCGTATCAGAGAACTTGATTCTCTGGTCGGTCAGGTCTCCTCTATCTATCTTCTGTTGTCTGTCGTCTTTCATCTGATTCCTGTCCTTTCTGTCTTCTGGTCTCTGACAGGTAAGACTTCCTGAATTTTTGCCATGAAACCGTAATTTGCTTCAATTCCTTCTTATCAAATCACTTCATTCTGATACAGATCCCAACAACTTGTTGTCATCTCCTGAACTTGTAAAACCGATGATTGAACCTTTTGAACCGTGCACTCTTGAATCTGTACCTGACTTTCATTCAACCTTTTCAAACGTCATCATTAAGCCTTTCTATGGACTTCTCTTTCACCATACATTGTGCAATGATTTCCATGTTTTGAAATTATTGGTTTCCTTAAAGTGATTGAGCTTCCATGTAGTGTATGCATTGAATCATGTAATATTTCCCGAGCAATTGTATTTATACTTGGAAAGCTCGAACATCTATGAATTATGAAATTTTCCAAATAGCACTGCCCTTGATCTCACGAAATTCAGAATTGGAATCCTTCTCGTGAGTGCTTACATTGCTGAATTGCATTTCCAAATTCTGCATGATTGCGAGAAAGCACATACCTAAAAGTCCTTCATTTCGCATCAAAGAGTCGGTAGAAAAGCTTCTCTAAACTCGTAGTACATGGAGGTTTAGAGCACGAGAGATGTATGAATTGTTGTCTTGAGTGCATTCAATTTGTTCAAGGAGTTTTTCTTTTAAATTCGTTTGCTTGCATCGCAGTTTCTTCTTGTTACTCTTGTTCCTCTGAATCTGAACCAAGATAAGTATTCTTTGTTCCATTTAACGTGATTTATTAGTGTAAAAGAGATTCGTTGGATTCATAAGTGGATTTGGATGTGATTGAAGTTAGTGGATATGTATGCAATTAACGTTTACGGGAATTACACGTCCAATGATTTCAACCGGATAAAAAGTTAACCGGGATTTTTTACAAAATCAAATAGTAAAACCTGAATGTATAATTGGTTGTTGCGTTGAGTTTTGTTTCTTGGTATGATTAATACATTTAAGAAGTCCTTGTTGTGGTTTTGTTTTGGCTTATGGTTGATGAATTTGTTTGAATTCTGGCGCAGTGGATTATGAAATTTTTTTTTCCCTTATTACCAAAAACTAAATTTTGGTGTAAAATAACTAAAAAGGCTATAGAAAAAAAATTAATTTTAAACTTAATTTTTTCCCGGCCAAAAAGTGGTCCGAGCTAAAAAAGGTGTCGACCAGAATTTTTTTACCCTATAGCCAGAAATTTGAATTATAATGTAAAAATAAGTTAAAAGGCATATACAAAAATAACATATTACTCAACATTTTACCCGTAAAAAGTGTCGCTAAAAAGGGTGTCGTTTGGAATCGTTGCCTAAAGATGAAAATTCACCAAACCGGCCACGATGACTTCGTAACACGCCGTCTTGATTAGTTAACACGCTCGTGCCACATTAATTTAGCAAACCGCCGATGTGTTAATTAACAACTCGCCCCCAAACTAGTTTTAGCTAACTCGCCGTGGGGATTTATTCAAGCAACTCGCCGTGTATTTTTAAATTGGCCAGAGTGACGTTTATTTTTGGCAATATAATAAGCAAGTCGCCGTGAACCTGTTAGTAACTCGCTGCCAAAATAAATTAATTATTTAAGCAACTCGCCGTTGACCTAGTCAAACCTCCGTGACACTTTTCCTAAAATCAAGGATCTTGTTCCAATAGGGTGTGTAACTCGCCGGCTTGAAAACAATATTATAACTAACTCTCCACGATAAACACTAGCTCGATTTAAGCAACATCAATCCCTTTGAGCTTTTTAACCACGATTCAAAGTTAAAACATGCAATACTATGTGTGTATATCAAGTTTGAACACACCTTAACTCGTATTTCTTTGAGAATCGTCCAAAATTAGGCAACTCTCCACGAAGAACACCAAATAAATTCGAATCTTTTAAGCTAGATTTCGAAACTTGGAAGGCTTAGTGTATCTCTTGTAGGAGCAACAATACTCTTCTTAGCATTTATAGCATGAATAACCACAAGATTAACCAACAAAGTAAGCCCAAATAATCTATTTGAGCCGTGGGCTTTTTTAAAACAAAATAAGCCACGAAATTTGCTAATCAACCCAAGAATCAAATAAACACAAATCCAACCCTTTGCGCTGCTTCTCCATTGTAGGAACCCGTAATCACACTTCATAACATACAACATATAAGAATCAAACTAGAGAAAAAGAGAGGAGAGATGAGTAGTTATTGTAGAGTAGCGAAAGAAAGAGAGAGAGAGATGAGAGAAAATAGGAAAAAGAAATTATTTTAGAATGAACAACTAACTTTTCCAAAGAGGAAAAGTTACTTATATACCCCGACACATTAAGTGACGTTCGGGATAATTGACTAGGACCCGGGCTCGGGTTTTGCTTGGGATTAAACCTGAAACATATACAATATTAGATTAACTATCGAGCCCGATTCTCGATGCTTTCCTATTACAACGTTAACTAATTAAATGACCGAGGACACTAACCCTGGAATGAACGAACTTCCTTGTTCGGCTCAATATTTATGATTCTAAACATATTTCCTCCCTCCAAAACAACCAACCTTTGAAATGAAATCACCAATTTCCGACAACGTTTTGATGAATCTTTAGTGAGGCATTGGATCGATTCAAGGATCCTCCTTCGTGCATGCCCACAGTCATGGTTTTCTCCAGAATTACATCAACTCGCTACTTTCTCCAATGCTTTAGAATTCTCATGATCAAGATTCGTAGATATATCCGCCGCGTGTGTAATTATATTGAGTCAAAATGGCCTCGAGATTGCTTAAGCCATCATCGAGAGCAAATCATAAGTTTCATATTCACATGAAACAAAGTGATTGTTTCCAAAGTGAGTACGAGCTCTTCTACCCCCGGTGTTTCACCCGATGTTGCCGAACTTAAAGATATGGTGAGAGCCTTGCTTCTCGATAAGAAAAACCAATCCCAAGCTCTCGCTACCGTAAAAGCGGTTGAGGAAAGTTGTGTAACTTGCGGTGGTGCTCATTCTTACCGTAATTGTCCCGCCACCGATGGCAACGTTTATCGTGACAATATTCAAGAATACGTTTCACAAGCTACCGCGGTTAACTACAACCAAGGAAATACTGGTTACCGTCATCCGATAGTTGCAAATCAAATTCGACCTCCCGGTTTTCATCCTGTTCAAAACAATCAAAACAATCAAAGGAATAATCACAAACCGTTACAAATCAAAACCGGGGAAATAATTACAACCAAGGTCCAATTTATCAACCTCCGGCTTACCAAGCTCTGACTCCTCAAACACAAGGTGTGTCAAAGGATGACTTTCAAACTACATCAAGGCTAATGATGCGGTTATGAAAAATATGCAAGACCAAAACCAAAACATGCAAAACCAACTGACCAATTTAACGGAGATGCTTACCAAATTCATGAATACCAATACCGCCTCTACTTCGGGCTCGGGTTCTCTTCCTAGCAACACCGGTGTTAACCCGAGAGGTGATACGAAAGCCATCACCCACCCGAAGTGAGTTTCTTATGATGTGCCTTCACAAGGTCCACCTCCGGCCCTTTTTTCTCTTCCCCATAAGGTGGTGGAACAAAACGAACCTGAGTAACAAAGGACTACGGTGCCACCCAAGCACCGAAACATCAACCTCAGGAGGTCAAAACCCAAAATTAATGATCCAATGTTGCTCATAAATCCAAATACAAAACCGACCATACCTTATCCTTCAGGATTAACAAGGAGAAACCTCCATGAAAAAGATAATCTTTTAGCTTTGAAATTTATGGAAATTTTTAGGAATCTTCATTTCGAGCTTAGTTTCGTGGATGCTCTCCTACACATGCCTAAATTTGCACCAATTTTTAGAAAGCTTCTCAATAACAAAGATAAGATAATTGACTTAATCAAGAACCACGGTGAATAAAAAAGCTCGGCGTGTTAACCTCAAAAATTTACCCGAAAAACTTAGAGACCCCCGATAGATTTCTCATACCATAGATATTTTTCTAGAGATTGATGAAAGCTTACCTTGGCCGAATCACGTTTGCAAGCATCAACTAATACCCTCTTTTCCGTATGGGAGACAGCTAAATTCCACGGATTGACCAAACCCGAAATTGATACTTGAAACTTGCCCGACTGAACGCTTAACTACTCCTACCGGCATCTCCGAGGATGTTTTCGTACAATTGGAACATTTTTCTATTACTAGCCGACTTCTGATGTTTTGATTATATTTCCTGAACCTTGGGTTCCATAGATTCTTGGAGACCTTGTTTTATCTTATCTTTTGTGTAGGGTTTAATATAAAGTTGTGTTAGTTATGAATACGTGGTGGTTTCTTGATGATGGCATGAGCCTTGATTGATGTTTTCACATGTTGAACAAATGACCCTTGTCGACATGATGACCAATCCGTGAACATTCCATAGTTGGTGATACTAAGACAATTCTCTACACAATTACTATTGAATCGGTTAACCGAGTCGATGTTATCCGTAAGTAACTTGTGAGGATTATGCTCCAAAAGTACTTGGATTTTTCATACTTTCCAAGAGATGTAGTGCAATCCCAACTTTAACTTTGGAACCACTCCTTCTTCTCTACTTCCCACCTCTTTTACTCCTTTTAAGGGAGGTGACTTCATTTTGGAAGAAATTGAAGCTTGTCTTACTAGCGAATCAATTCCACCGGGAATTGATGATACTGACTTCGATCTAAAAGAAGACCTTCTCACCCTTGAAAGATTGCTTAATTCTGACCTAACTTCCACCCTCCCTCCGGAAGAACAAAATTTTAATGAACTTAAGACCGTTGAACCTTCTAGTGATGAACCACCCGAGCTTGAGATCAAAGACTTACCACCTCATCTTGAGTACGTGTTTTTGGAGGGTATAAAAAAAACCATAAATTACCTGTCATAATCGCTAAAGACTTAAAAGATGAGGACAAGACCGCTCTTCCTAAGGTTCTTAGATCACATAAGCGTGCCATAGCTTGGAAGATGTCGGATATTAAGGGAATAGATCCAAAGTTTTGTACTCATAAGTTTGAGGAAAGATAATGTTAACCCCACGGTGCAACATCAAAGACGGTTAACCCAAAAATTCATGAGGTTATCAAGAAAGAAGTTATCAAACTTCTTAAAGCCGGATTAATTTATCCCATCTCCGATAGCCCATGGGTTAGCCCCGTCCATTGTGTGCCCAAGAAAGGTGGTATAGTCGTAGTTGAAATTGATGAAAATGAATTGATACCTACCTCGATGTAAATACGGGATGGCCGTGTAAGCCTTGAACTACCGAAAAGTTAAATGGATGACCAACCCGTAAAGATCATTTCCCCTAACCGTTTATGGACCAAAGTGCTTGAGAGACCATCTCGTGAAACGAAACTAATTGTTTCTAGTATGGTACTCTCGGGTTACTATTCTGGTATGTGCTTATTAACACATAACCTTTTTACCTTTAAAAACAACTAATATACCAAAAACGGACTAAAATACCAAATATTATTCTTGTTAAAATGATTGCGGTGAGAGAATTATCACACCGTAAATATAGTATATGATATATAATAAAATATAAAAAGATAAAAAAATAAGTAGTAAAAATCCATAATACCATAAAACGAGAAGTAGTATAGATTGTTCCACCGGGTCGTTTATCCCCAAACGAGGCTGGACTTGAAATCGATACAGTCGAAGATTTTAGTTTAAATTGAAGGAATTTATTTTGGGAGAGTGGAAAAAGTCAAATTAAACAATAACCGAATAAAAACGTTTCAGAAAAAAATCCTAGAAATTATAAATTAAACTAAAAACGAGGGCCCGAATCCCGACAAAAGGGGAAAACCAAAATCTTTAAAAATAAACCTACGAAGAAATTTTTTGCGTCTAAACTACGTCTAGAGATCAAATAACGAAGAATGCAAACTACTAGACCGAAAACGAGTTACTTTGAACCCCAAAAACGAGTCCAAACAAAATCCCGTACCCGACCCGTTCTTTAAAAGATGAAAAAGTGTAAAATGACAACCCTATTAAAAATTTTATATTTTTCCTACAAACTATATGACAAAAGAAAATATACTAAAAAAAAGCAAAATAATTTTTTTGATAATTTTTGTATTTTTTATGAATTAAATAAACTTTTACCTAAATTAAATTATAAAAAATATTAAACGATTACTAAAAATTCTGAAAAATTTACAAAAAATACTTTACGCTATAAATTACCTACGAAAAATAAGAAACACCAAACAGCTTATGCAATAAGCCCGTAAATAAGCTTATTCAGCTTATAAGCTTAAAAGCTCAAAACCCCTTTAAATAACTAAGCCCTTGAGTCTTTAACGAAAAAGACCCAAGGGCGCAGTGGTAAGAGTGGTGTTAAAGGGGGGATTGTATCGCTTGGTCCCGGTGTGAGCATGACGTCGAACCCGGGACCAAGCGATACAAACCCCCTTTAACACCACTCTTACCACTGCGCCCTTGGGTCTTTTTCGTTAAAGACCCAAGGGCTTAGATATTTAAAGGGGTTTTGGAGCTTTAAGCTTATAAGCAGAATAAGCTATTTTCCGGGCTTTATTGCATAAGCTGTTTGGTGTTTCTTATTTTTCGTAGGTAACTTATAGTGTAAAGTATTTTTTGTAAATTTTTCAGAATTTTTAGTAATCGTTTAATATTTTTTATAATTTAAATATCGGTAAATAGATAATTTTAATTCATAAAAAATACAAAAATTATCAAAAAAATATTTTGCTTTTTTAGAAAATTTTCTTTTGTCATCTAGTTTGTAGGAAAAATATAAAATTTTTCGTAGGGTCATTTTTACAACTTTTCATTTTTAAAGAACGGGTCCGGGTACGGGATTTTGTTTTGACTCGTTTTTGGGTCAAACTAACTCCGATTTTCGTCTAGTATTTATTTCATTCTTCGTTAATTGATCTACTAGATAGTGTTAAAGCAAAAATTTCTTCGTATGTTTATTTTTAAAGATTTTTAGTTTACCCCTTTTGCGTTCGGGATTCGGGCCCTCGTTTTCTAGTTTAATTTCATAATTTCTAGGTTTTTCTTAAACGTTTTTATTCGTTATTGTTTAATTTGACTTTTTCCACTCTCCCAAAAAATTCCTTCATTTAAACACTCCAAATCTATCGAATGTATCGATTTTCCAGTCCAGCCCTCGTTTGGGGAATAACGACCCGGTGAACAATCTAAACTACTTCTCGGGATTATGATTATTGATTTTTACACATATTATATAATTTTGTATATTCTATTATATATTATATATATTTACGGTGTGAAATCTTCACCAATCAATTTTTAACAGCATATATTGGTATTTTATGTCCGTATTTGGTTATTTTAGCTTGTTTTTAAAGGTAAAAGGTATGTGTAATTAAGCACATACCAGAAAGTAACCCGATAAACCATCTAGAAAACAATAGTATTCGTTTCCCGCGAGTCTCTCAAGCATTTGGTCCATAAACGGTAATGGAAATGATCTTTACGGGTGGCATCATTTAACTTTCGGTAGTCAATGCATACACGCCATCCCGTAATTAATCGAGTAGGTATCAATTCATTTTCATCAATTTCAACTACGACTATACCACCTTTCTTGGGCACACAATGGACGGGGGTAAACCATGGGCTATCGGAGATGGATAAACTAATTCCGCTTTAAGAAGATTTGTATAACTTCTTGTCTTGATAACCTCATGAAATTTTGGGTTTAAGACCGTCTTTGATGTTGCACAGTGGGGTTAACATATCTTCAACAAAATCTTATGTAGTACAAAACTTGTGATCTAATCCCTTAATATCCGAAAAAAAAAAAAAAAAAAAAAAAAATAAAAAAAAAAATAAAAAAAAAATAAAAAAAAAAAAAAAAATAAAAATATAAAAAAATAGAAAAAAAAAAAAAAAAACTTTCCAATCTATGGCACGCATATGTGATCTAAGAACCTTGGAAGCGGTTCTTGTCTCATCTTATAAAGTCTTTAGCGATTATGACAGTAATTTATCGGTACCCACCAAAAACACTACTCAAGATAGGTGGTAAGTCTTTTGATCTCAAGCTCGGTTGGTCATCACTAGAAGGTTCAACAGTCCGTTCATTAAAATTTTGTCTTCCGGAGGGTGGGTGGGAAGTTAGGTCAGAATTCAGCAATCTTTTCAAGGGTGAGAAAGGTCTCTTTTTAGATCGACGACCATTATCATCAATTCCCGGTGGAATTGATTCGCTAGTAAGACAAGCTTCAATTTCTTCCAAAATGAAGTCACCTCCCTTAAAAGGAGTAAAAGAGGTGGGAAAAGTAGAAAGGGTTGGTTCCAAAGTTAAGGTGGGATTGCCACTCTTTGGAAAAATGTCTGAAATCCTAGTACTTCTAGCATACCACCTACAAGTTACATCGATAACATCGACTACGTTAACGATTCAAAAGTAATTGTAGGAGAATGTCTTAGTTCACCAACTTTGAATTACGGATTGGTCATCATGTCGAAGGGTCATTTGTTCACCGTGAACATCACTCAATGCACATGCCATCCACAATGAAGTTTCTCGTCCCAAGATCAAAGGAACCCGAGGATCAGCAATATAATCAACGACAACGAAGTCGGCCAGAAAGAAAAATGTTCCAACTTTTACGAAAAACATCCTCGGCGATGCCGGTAGGAGTAAAATCTTCGAGGTCGGCAAGTTCAAGTATCATTCGTGGGTCTTGTCAAATCCCGGTATATTTTAGCTTTTCCCATACGAAAGAGGTATTAGGTTGATGCCTTGCACCGAATCGGCCGAGGCTAAGGCATCATCAATCTCTAGAAAATCACATTGTAATGAAGAAATCTATCGGGGTCTCTAAGTTTTTCGGGAAACTTTTGAGGGATAACCGCCGAGCAATTTTTATTCACCGGTGTCTTGATTAAGTCAATTATCTTATCTTTGTTATTGAGAAGCTTTCTAAAAATAGTGCAAATTTAGGCAAGTTAGGAGAGCACCACGAAACTAAGCTCGAAAGAGAGATTCTAAAAATTTCCATAAATAGACAAAGCTAAAAGATTATCTTTTCATGGAGTTTCTCCTTGTTTAATCTTGAAGGAAAAGGTATTGTCGTTTAGTATTTAGCAACAATTGCTCATCATTTGGGTTTAGACCTCAGAGTTTGGATGTTTCGTGCTTGGGTGCACGAATCCTTTGATACCTCAGGTTCGTGTTCCACCACCTTAGGAAGAGAAGAAGGCGGAGGTGGAACTTGAGGCCCATCATAAGAAACTCCACTTCGGGTGGTGATGGCTTTCGTATCACCTCTCGGGTTAACACCGGTGTTGCTAGGAAGAGAACCCTAGCCCGAAGTAGAGCGTATTGGTATTCATGAATTTTGGAAGAGCCATCTCCGCTAAATTGGTCGTTTGTTTTGCATGTTTTGTTTTTGGTGCTTGCATATTTTCTCATACCGCATCAATTAGCCTTGATGTAGATGGAAAGTCCGTCCTTGACACACCTTGTGTTTAGAGGAGTTAGAGCTTGGGTAAGCCGGAGGTTTGTAAATTGGACCTTGGTTGAAATTATTCCACTGGGTTTTTGATTGTAACGGTTTTGATTATTCCTTTGATTGTTTTGATTGTTTTGAACAGGATGAAAACCGGGAGGTCGAATTTGATTTGCAACTATCGGATGACGGTAACCAGTATTTCCTTGGTTGTAGTTAACCGCGGCGGCTTGTGAAACGTATTCTTGAATATTGTCACGATAAACGTTGCCATCGGTGGCGGGACAATTACGGTAAGAATGAGCACCACCGCAAGTTACACAACTTTCCTCGACCGCTTTTACGGTAGCGGGAGCTTGGGATTGGTTTTTCTTATCGAGAAGCAAGCTCGTCATATATCATAAGTTCGACAACATCGTGTGAAACACCGTGGGTAAAGACAAGCACGTACACACATTGGAAATCAAGTCACTTTGAATCCTGAATAATGAACTTTGTATTTTGCTCTCGATGATGGCTAAGCAATCTCGAGGCATTTTGTCCAAAAAAATTACCACCCGCGGCGGAATTCAACGAATCTTTTGATCATTAAAATCAAAGCATAATAAAGAAAGTATCGAGTAGAAAGTATTCTGAGAACCATGATTTGGGACATGCACGAAGAGAGCCTTAATCGAATCCCATGCCTCACTAAAAGATTCATCAAAACGTTTTCGAAATTGGTGATTTCAATTCAAAGGATGGTTGGTTTTGGAAGGATGGAAAATGTTAGAATCAAAATATTGATCCGCAACACGAAGGTTCGTTCATTACGTTACGATCTCGGTTCATTAATTAGTTAACTTTTAATAGGAAGCATCGAAATCGTCTCGATAGATATTCAATAAAGTAAAATGTTTCAGGATTATCCCAAGCAAAACCCGAGCCGGGTCCTAGTCAATTATCCCGAACGTCACTTAATGTGTCGGGGTATATAAGTAACTTTTCCTCTTTGGAAAAGTTAGTTGTTCATTCTAAAATAATTTCTTTTTCCTATTTTCTCTCATTCTCTCTCTCTCTTCTTTCTCTCTCTACAAAACAACTCATCTCTCTCTCTAATTCTCTAGTTTGATTCTTATATGATGTAGTTATGAAGTGAATTTCGGGAACCTACAACTTGTAAGCAGAGCAAAGGGTGATTGAATGTTTTGTGATCTTGTGTTGAATAGCATATTTCATGCCTTATTTATTTTAAAAAAAGCCCACGGCTCAAAAAGATTATTTGGGCTTACTTTGTTGGTTAATCTTGTGGTTATTCATGCTATAAATGCTAAGGAAGAAGTATTGTTGCTCCTACAAGAGATACACAAGCCTCAAGTTCGAAATCTAGCTTAAAAGATTCGAATTTATTTGGTGTTCTTCGTGGAGAGTTGCCTAATTTTGGACGATTCTCAAAGAAATACGAGTTAAGGTGTGTTCAAACTTGATATACACACATAGTATTACATGTTTTAACTTTGAATCGTGGTTAAAAAGCTCAAAGGGATTGATGTTGCTTAAATCGAGCTAGTGTTTATCGTGGAGAGTTGGTTATAATATTGTTTTCAAGCCGGCGAGTTGACAACCATATGGAACAAGATCCTTGATTTTAGGAAAAGTGTCCACGGCAGGTTTGCGACCTATGTCAACGGCTAGTTGCTTAAAATAATTAATTTTTAATATGCAGCGAGTTACTAACAGGTTCACGGCGACTTGCTTATTATATTGCCAAAAATAAACGTCACTCTGGCCAATTTAAAAATACACGGCGAGTTGCTTGAATAAAACCCACGGCGAAGTTAACTAAACTTGGCGGCGAGTTGTTAATTAACACGGCGGTTTTCTAAATTTTATGTGGCGGCGAGTTAACTACTCAGACGGCGAGTTACTAAGATCATGGCGGTTTGAGTGAATTTCATCTAGGCAACGAGTTTCCAAACGACACCTTTTTAGCGACACTTTTACGGAAAAAGTTAGTAAAAAGTAATTTTATATATCCCTTTCTAACTATTTACTACATTAAATTCAAATTTTGGTAATAGGGTAAAAAAAATTCGGTCGACACCTTTTTAGCGACACTTTTTGGCGGGAAAAATTAAGTAAAATATAATTTTTTTCTATAGCCTTTTTAGCTTATTTTTACACCAAATTTAGATTTTGGTAATAAGGTAAAAAAAATTTCATAATCCAACTGCGCCGAATTCAAAACAAATCATCAAACCATAAGCAAAACCAAAACATCAACAAGGACTTTAAAACAGTATTAATCATACAAGAAAACAAACCTAACAACAACAATTATCCATTCATGTTTTTCTATTGATTTTGAAAAATCCCGTTTAACTTTGTTATCTGTATTAAAATCAAGACTGTAAAATCCCGTAAACGTTAATTGCATACATAACCACAACTTCAATCACATCACATCCACTTAAGATCCAACAAATCTTTTACACTTCATAATTCACGTTAAAATGGAAACAAAGAATACTTCATCTTCGGGTTCAGATTTAGAGGAACCAGAGATACAGAAACTGCAGATGCAAGCAAAGAATTTAAAAGAAAACTCCTTGAACAAATTGAATGCACTCAAGACAACAATTCAACATCTCTCGAGCTCCAACCACTCAATGTACTACGAGTTTAGAGAAGCTTTTCACCGTCGACATTGATGCGAATGAAGGCTTTTCAGGTCTGTGCTAATCTCGAAAATCAGAATTTGGAAATGCAATTCAGCGAAGAAACACTTCACGAGAAGGATTCAATTCTGAATTACGTTCTATCAAAGGGCAGTTTTGAAACAATTCATACATTCAAAATGTTCGAGCTTTCCAAGTATAATGACAAAATGCTCCGGGAAATAGTTACCATATTTCAATGCATACACTACCATGGAAGCTCAAACCTTTAAGGAAACAATAATTCAAAACATGGACTCCATTGCACAATGTATGGTTGAAAGAGCAAGTCATGAGCAAGAGCTTAAGATGACGTTGAAAAGGTTGAATGAAAGTCAGGTACAGATTCAAGAGTGCACGGTTCAAAAGGTTCAATCATCGGTTACAAGTTCAGGAGATGAAACAAGCAGTGGTATTGTATCAGAAGAAGAGATTGATAAGAAGGAATTGGAAGCACATTACGGTTTCATGGCAAAAATTCAGGAAGTCTTACCTGCAGAATCAAGTTCTACTGATACGCCATTGGAACAGGTACAAAACATTGTTGAAAATAATATGTTTGCCAATGAAAGAAAACATTCTGTAGAAAAATCTGCAGAATGTAACAGATGAGCGTGCTGCGCTTGCTAATTTAATTGCAAATTTAACTCTTGATACTGAGGAAAACAAAACAATTTTAAAGCAATTAAAGAAAGCAAACGCATCATTGACTCAAGAACTGAAGGAGTGCAGAACTAACCTTGATGAGACTGGTAGGGCTCTGGGGGAGGCTACTAGTTGTCGGGATAGTTGTCTGATTGCACTTCAGAACAAACAGAATGAGTTTGAGAAGTACAAAGCTTAATGAACCGGAACGGATTGATTATGATATTCTTCAAACAAAGTTTAAATGAAACTCCAATGACTATTAGCTTTAAAAGACATTGAAATTAAGAGAAGGTTTGAAAACTAAAGGCTAAGAAATTTCAGTTCTCAATCATGAAACACACAGAATAAGTCAAAAAGAGACATTTACAAAGTCACCATTGGAAGGTAATCTCTATGATAAACAAAGGCATTTCGGACTTAAAGGTTAATGGAAGATAAAGAAATGACAAAATTGATTGAAAAGGACAAACCGTTAACGTTAATATGAACAAATAGATTTTATAACTCGTAATCAGTCAATTCCAGACCATTCAAATGTTTAGCACCCTAATGCTCGACAAGATAAGTTGTAGACTAACCTTTTGCCAAATCCTAGGTACCTAACAAGAAAGCTCAATCCTAATAAACCCTGTTATGTAGAGATCCCAATTGATACTATCTGATCCTGCAAACAGAATTTGCCCCTGAAAGTGAAAGAGACCGAAGACTCTTGATAACGAAAGACGATCAAAATTGAATAAATGAAATAGTGAAACCAAATGAATACACAAAACAAAATTAGTCTTTATAAAATTTTCAAAGCACCCTCACTTGGATAACTTTATCATTGAAACCGCACAAAAGAAGTTTGGAATAGCAAATGTGGAGAAAACCGTTTGTTAGAACAAGACCAAACATTGCTAAAAACATTGCCTTTCTACCCGTTTCGAAATCCATTAGTAAAAGTAGACAAGTTTTTAACGACATGACATTTAACATCAATCAATTTAGAGAAATTGTTGATCAAACTTGGCTTAAACATAACTAGTAGCAATTTTCGCTTGCCAACTCTCAAGATATGGACTTTTGATAAAAACCTTATTAAATGCCTCTTTCCATAAAATCCACAAAATGATAGTTATTCGTTTTGAACATGAACTTAAAACGAAATGTGCATGAAGAATTATGAGTATTTTAAATCTTGAAAAAGAGGTTTTACGATGTTGAATCTAAAAATGCTGATTTTTCAAACATAATTATCTACTTCTCGAAGAGTGTGTGTCTAAAGATGTTCATGTTCATATTTTTCATTCTCTTGTCTGATTAAATGCTAAGCTGAATTACAAAGCTTTGTATCTTCATAAAGGTCAAAGAATGTGAATGTCTTTCACAAAAGCTTCGAAACAAATTGAATCTGTTAAACAAAAAGTTCATAATACGCCTTTTGAAGAGTTTTGACTAAACTTGAAAACAATTGAATTCTCTTGACCTTGCTTACAAACAATGTAAAGAACAAATGAAAAACAACTCAATTTGCAAAAGAAAATGGATTCAGCAAAAATGTAATTCGAAAAGAACGTGAAAAATATCATGAAAATACAGGATTATGAAACTCAAATGCAAGACAAGAACATAAGCCATCAGTGAGTAAAAGAAACTCATTGAGAAATGGCAAATGAAAGTCTGTAGAAAAATAAAAACTCAGTTGATAAACATCCGTTTGTTCGACAACCAAATGCTCAACCGGATTCCAAAACCAATCAGTTTAGGAAAACCGACTCCTTTTCAAATTCTCCTGAAATGAGAAGTTTTCAAACGAAACAGTCGGTTAATAAAACTAATGTGTCGGATGGTTTGTTTAAACAAGTCACTCAACAAATTTGCCTCAGAATAGAAAACAAGCAGAAATACACTCGAATATGCTTAAACCATGAATGTATAGAATTGCCACTACCAACAACAAAAAATAGAGAACCGTAGTTTGCCTCATGCTTCTAGGAATACTAATCCTCACGTGTCTAAATCTTCAGGAGTAAATCACACTACTAGTGTTACTGACCACAGCTTAAGTCTATTAAGTTAAAGATAAGGTCCATGCAAACAATACGATCAATGAAGTTTAAAAGAAGGAAGTAGAAGCCCATCATAGAATTTCTAGTAATTCTAAGAAAACAAAAGTCTGTAACGGCGTGAAATTGACAGGTGTTAAATTCCATACATCAAATGTAATGTTGTCTTGTGCTGAATGTTGGAAAAATGTGTGTTAATTCTATCAATGATGCCTTGTGTTTCTAGATACTTGAATGACGTGAACGCTAGAACTAAGAAGCCTAAGGTAGTGCCTATTAGTGCTAGTAAACCCAAGAGAAAAGCGAACAAATCTGGTGCAACACCCCATAAGAAAACAGTTGCATCAGATACCACTAATCAGAAATCTAAGAGTTACTATAAGGAGTTGTATGAGAATACAAATCAGGAATGGAAATGGTGGATAGCTAAGAAATGTCCATCAGGATATAAATGGACACAAAAGCCACATAGGACCAAAAAGATATGGATGCCGAAAATCAGGAAAGAGAATGTATCAACAAGTATTAGTCCCACTATAGACATTGTCTCTAGGATTACTAATTTCTTGAAGATATCAAATTCCTTAGGATCCAATTTGTCCAATGTTCCATGGTCCTCTAATTCTCTTGCAGATTGTACAACTCATCGTATTCATTGTTGACTCTGGATGCACAAAGCACATGACGGGCAATCTCAAGCTGTTGTGTAATTTTGTGGAGAAGTTTATGGGTACTGTTCATTTTGGAAATGATCAATTGGCTCCAATTCTTAGTTATGGAGATCTGAATCAAGGAAATGTCACGATCGAACGGGTTTATTACGTCGAAGGCCTCAATCACAATCTTTTCTCGGTTGGTCAATTATGTGATGCGGATTTTGAGGTTGCTTTCAGGAAATCTACTTGTTTTGTGAGAGATCTTCAGGGAAACGATTACTAACTGGTAATCGTGGATCCGATCTCTACACAATATCTCTTCAAGAAACAACTTCATCAACTCCAATCTGTTTCATGGCTAAAGCTTCACCAACTCAAGCATGGTTATGGCATCGAAGACTTTCTCATCTTAACTTCGATTACATCACCTTACTCTCAAAGAAAGATGTGTGGACAGGCCTTACCTAAGTTGAAATATGTCAAGGATCAACTTTGTTCATCTTGTGAAATGAGTAAAGCAAAAAGAAGCTCATTTAAGTCAAAAGTTGTTCCAAGTTCCAAAGGAAGGCTGAATTTGCTTCACATGGACTTGTGTGGTCCAATGCGGGTTGCAAGCATAAATGGGAAGAAATATATTTTGGTGATTGTTGATGACTATTCAAGATACACTTGGACCTCTTTTTCTACGATCAAGGATGAAACACCAGAAGTTCTTAAAGACCATCATACGATGATTCAACGCATCTTCAAGCTCAATGTATTATTGCCCGTACTGACCGAGACACAGAGTTCTTGAATAAGACCTCCATGCTTTATTTCAAAGAAGAAGGCTTGAGCATCAGACTTCCCACTCCTCGAACACCTAAACAGAACGGCGTTGTCGAAAGGCGGAACCGCACTCTTGTTAAGGCTGCTCGAACAATGCTCTCAGCTTCTAAGCTTTCATTATCATTTTGGGCTGAAGCAGTTACAACCACATGCTATACTCAGAACAGATCAATCATCATATCGGCTCATGGAAAGACGGTGTATCACATCATTAATGACAGGAAACCTTCAATAAAACATCTTCACATCTTTGGTTTCATTTGTTACATAACTAGAGATGGGGAAAATTTGATAAGATGAAAGAAAACGGGATCCATGTGTCATGGTGGTGGATATCTACTCAGTCAAGGATCGTGTTTACAACAAGAGAACACGCTTAATAGTTGAATCCATGTCATATCAAGTTTGATGAAATCAAAGAAATTAATGTCCTTGAACAAAACATTCAGAAACCTCGCACCACAACGACAAGAGATAGTCTATTGAGAATGTCCATTCAGCCCTCGTTCCTCAAGGAAAAAAGGCAACAGATTAAGACAATCTTACCCCGTGCCCCCCAAGACAAAATGTTGTTTCCTACAACAGAAGAAGACAGATTCATCACAACAAGGGTTGAATTATCTCTTAGTCCTTTACTTTAAAATATATAGCAATCCAGCACACAGTCAAGCTAAAGACCAACCACAATGATCAAGCACCGAATGCATCATTTCAAGAAGATGAATTTATCAATCCTTTTTGTACACGGGTACAAGAAATTGGTGAGTCTTCCTCACGCAACATTGATAATACCGATGTGCATTCATTTCAACCACAAAGTGATGATTTTCAATAGACCAGAGATCATCCATTAGAACAAGTTCATGGAAATCCAACCATGCCAGTTCAAACAAGACGACAGCTTGCCACAGATCCTGAAATGTGTATGTTCGCGCTCACGGTGAGTATTGTTGAACCGAAGAACATTAAGGAGGCAATGGCTGTGATTACGCTGGATCGAAGCAATGCAGGATGAAGCCTTTATCAGTTCGACAGACTAAAATTCCTGGGAACAATCGAACAATCCATTGGCAAGATGATTATAAAGCTAAAGTGGTTATGGAAGAACAAGAAGGATGAAGATCAGACTGTAATTCGCAACAAAGCACGACTTGTAGCTAAAGGTTATGCTTAGGAAGAGGGTATTTGATTTTGGAAGATCATTTGTCACCAGTTGCTCGCTAGGAAGAAGTTCGACTTCGTTGCCCACGCAGCACACAAGTCCTTTCCATCTATCAGATGGACGTAAAAACGGCATTTCTTAATAGTCCACTGAAGGAGGAGGTTTATGTTGCTCAGCCAGAAGGGTTCATTGATCCAGATCATCCAGAAAAAGTCTACCTTCTAAGGAAAGCTTTGTATGGATTAAAGCAAACTCCAAGAGCCTGGTATGATGAACTATCAAACTTCCTGATGTCTAAAGGCTTTACTAAATGTTGGTCCTAGGTTTAGGATCTGACTAGCCTTTGTAAGACGATAGACAACTTGGATAAATCCAAATCAACTATATGAGAGACAATAACTATGAAAATCAAGTGTTAATGCGGAATCTTAACACAAGAGTAAAGAAGAAACGATAATACTAAAATTGCTATTAAGCTCTATGCTTCTATTGATATTTCAATCACTTACTCGTACATAACATTGTGCCTTAGGGTTCCTCTTATACACCAAGGAAACCCTAATGGGCTTTACAACCGTGTGAAAGGATAATACATATCCTTTCCTAAGATATCTCCTAAGATATCTCTAAGATAACTATTACTATTCTGTTCACAGAACAGACATAACTATAGAACAAATTAACTATGACCAGTACAAAAATTAGTACTATGCTAAGGACTACCAAACTAACTTAGTACTGCCAACTTAACTTAGTACTGCCATATTAACTTAAAACTAATCAGAACAAACTATCACTATCAGACTTAACGTTATACTACCAGTATTAAGTCTGTTTACAATCTATTTTCACCAAAATCCTCCCTAACTTGATCTTCACTTGTGAACATAAGTTCCTTCAAAACATTCCTTGATCTATACTTTAAATACTTAAGCTCCTGCGGATGTTGTAAATAGAATCTTCAGATGTTCCTTGATCTGCAACACTTCAAGTCTTCTCTTGTTATCTTTGCAGCAACTATTCTTCAAAGTTCTTCAGCAATCCATCATATCAGCAACATTGACAATTATGTACATCAAATCATAGAGTTTCAGTCTATTCTCATCACTTCCAGGTGTGTTAACTCCTGTGAGAGGTGAATCATTGAAAATTTTAAATGGATTGTGAGTCTCCCTTACCATATAGCCATTCACTCTGTCGTAGTCAGTCCTTTGGCCACCAGAAAAGGTGGTATGTCTATGGTTACCTGAAAACCATTTTCAACTCTCAGTAACTTGAAACATTGGTGTAGTTGAATACCATATGGTTTTTGGCAAACCATTACAGCCATAAACGGATTTGATATGCCTTTACCTGTAGCCGTTTGCTCAGGGCTAGTCAATCCTTTGGCACCTAGAAAAGGTAAATTCCATGGTGGATTGATAACCATGTCAACTCTTTGTACATGAAACTTGGTGAGTTGATATACCATCCACTTTTTGGTAAAGTGTCAACCATCTAATATGGATTTGCAATTTGTCTTTACCATAAGCCATAATCTTATGGACTAGTTATGGTTTTTCCACAGCCTTTACCACAAGCCATAAACTTGTGGGCTAGCCAACTCTTCACTTAGACAGATATGGTGAGTTGAAAACCATACAACTTATTTGCAAGTTGTCAACCATAGAACGGATTTGAGAAGTCTTTACCAAGAGCCGTTTGCTCCTGGACTAGCCAGTCCTTATGTTGGTTAGACATGGTGAACTGATAACCATTTGTTGTGTTAGTGCATAGCACCTCCACCAAGTGTTATCCTTCTCATCTCTATCCTAGACTTCTAACTTTACAAACTTCACTACTTCCTAATACCAGCTTGCTTTTCCATCATTTTCAACATTTTATAGCAATCCTCATTCATCTTTCCATCCAAAAGCTTCATTTTCAGCATAGTTTGACATACCTCAGCAGATAAAGGATATTTTCTCTCAGACAACATATAAACATCCATGGATTCTAAGTTCAAGCAATGTACCCTACAAGTATCATAATATCTCTAACTTATAATCTTTTGCTGTCCTAATTCACTCCATATAGAATCTGTACTAAGAGGTTCTTCAAACATAATTCTTAAACATTTCCAAAATCCCTTCTCTAACTTATTCCTCTGGTCCATCCATCCCATATCTACTCATTACAATCCTATAAACTCAGTAATAATCATCTCTAGATTTAGGACTTCAACATAGCACCAAAATAAAATGCCCTAAATATCTGTTCCATCTTCCCTAACTATTTGGTACACTCCTTTTTCTCCTTGCTTAATAATCTTATAGGTAGCTACACTAGGTGTTTTCATAGCTACAGGAACAGGATTAATTGGAGTTTTAGTACCTGTGACAGACTCTTCTTGCTCACCAACTTCATCAGAATCTTCAGAGTCATTCTTATCAACACTTGTATGCAATCCTTTCCTTGCCATCTGTTTTCTTCTCTTTCCAGACTTCTTGGTTGGCTCATCATCCTTTGCTTTATCATCTTTCAGTCTTTTTGGAGTCTTTGTCTGAAGCTCTTTACCAAATCTTTTCAAACTAGCTTTAGTGGCTTCAAAACTTATTGGTGCAAAGGATTCAACCTGTTTCACAAGCTTGTCAAATTCTTCCTTGACTTCTTCAAAACTCAATTTCTTCAGCTGAGATAACTTCCATGTCCCTTGATTCTTCAAGTAATTCATCATATAGGTCTTCAGCTGTGATTGGGTCATGGGCTTGTTTCTTTTAGCTCTAGCTCTTTCTTCAGCAAAATACTTCTTTCTTTGATTCACAAGATCAACCATTTTCTTTGCAAAATCTTCTCCTTGAAGTTCACTTCCTAGCATGCTTTTTGACAACTCTGCATTAGCTTCAATATTTGATCTAATTAAATCCCAATCTTCATTTGTGTAATGCTGAGCTTCAAACTGAACTTGAGCTTTTCTTTTCTTCTGTTGCTCATTCAATTCTTCTTCTTTTGCAATTCTTTATGCTAGGAGAGAGTCCAAGTGTACTTGTTTAGCCACCTCTTCTTTTTGCAAAGTATCCAACCTAATTGCTTCAGCAAGGCTAGCTTCCTCTTGTAGAATTTGTTCTTTTGACTTCTTTGGAGTTTCTTCACTGAGCATAGGAGCTTTCCCTTCTCTTTGTCCTTTATCTTGAGAAGAAGTGGACTCCTTAGTACCAACAGTACTAACTTGTTCACTAACAGTACTAAGTTTAATACTGCCAGTATTAACTCCTTCAGCAGTACTAACTTGTTCAGCACTAGCAGTATTAACCTGTTCAGCACTAGCAGTATTAACCTGTTCAGCACCAGCATCAACTTCATTCTTGCAAGTCCACGCTGAGACTCCCTTCTTCCTTAGTCTCTTTTTCTTCTCTTTACTCCTTACCCTTGTCAATAGACCTTGACTTTAAAGAGGCAACCTTGGAGAGAGTTTTGGCTGCTTCAAGAGTGTTTGGACTTATTTCTTCCACTTGTTCCTCCCCTGAAGTATTTACTTTTGTTGTAGGAGGAGTAACCAGTCCTTGTACTGAAGAATCTAGAGGATCATCTTGACTTTTCCTCCCCTGAACCTTAGGTTCTTCCTCTTCAGAGTCTGACAAAACTAAATTCCTCCTCCTCAAAAACCCTTCCAACTTCTTCATCCTTCTTGGGGGACTAACTTCCACTATGGCATTTCCCAATAGGTCAGCATGGTTTGTTTTATGATCCGTTTTCCAGGCTTTCAAATCGTGATATCAACTTAGGAAATTCATGAAAGGAAAATTCATCCATAGGCATGTGACATGGAGCCTAATCTTGTGTGGTGATAAGTTATGCTGGACAGGAGATTCTCCTCATAGATGTGCTCATCTGTGTAGGTTCATTGTCAGGTAATTTGTGTAAGGTGTAGTGATAGATGGTGGTGTAAGTGTAATGAAAGGTTGGTGTTTGTAGGTATGGGATAGTGGTGGTGTAGTGTAAATAATGTTGGTGGTGTAGTGAATGGGGAATAGGGTGGTGGGAATGTACTTGAGGTGTGATGAGGATGTTAGGATTGAGCCACAGCAGCATGTTCTTGTCCTGCATTTGGGTTAGTAGCAACAAATAACATAGAAGGCAATAAAGGTCTTGGTGCCCCCCGAAAACCCCTTTTCATATTCCCAAAAATCTTTTTGTCAGGCTCACATCAGATAAAGGTGTTTTATTCTATTTGAATATTCAAATCATTTGCAAAAAAAAAAAAAAACATGATACATCAAAAACTTTGTCTTGCTCTTCAAATTTTCCACCATACCATCAAAAATAGTTTGAAAAAATTATAAACTCTACCAGGGATAGACAGATAAGCAGTAGCAATATTGCTACCGAATTGATCCCAATCCACCACTTATAGAGCTTAACAGTGTAAAAAGATGGTGGACTAAGTATCGCCATTCAGGGTGTGAAGAAACTTTACCAAAAGGGTAAAGGTTACCACAGTAGGATACCCAATTTGACCCATTCCCTCAAAACGTGTATTATTGCAACATGAATTCCTGTGGCGTCTTACTAATTGGAAGTGAATCCCTAATTGCGCCTCAGAGCATGTGGACCTTATTTATCATGGTTGCATTAATTTCTAGAGACCCGTCAACTTTAGTATTGGCAGTAGCCTTTGCAAAATGTTTACAAAGAGAATCATAGACAGTTGGGATTAGCACTTAATGGCTACCTAGAGGTTGGAACCTCCGAAAGAAATCCACTATCTCAGCAAACCGCTTCACGTCTTTCAGGCCATGCGCAAAAACCCCACTAGAAATTGTGTTTGTCACAATACTTAATGAGCATTGACAAACGTATTAGATACTTGGGTGTTTATGGTCGAGTGTTATTTGTAGATGCTGTAACAGAACTCTTACTATTTCGAACAAAGGAAAAATTTTTTTACTTTGCATAAAAAGGAGATAGCAATAAAAAGAAAAGTATGAAGAGAAATCCAACTTTCCCTAAATATACGTCTCTGTTGTACTACTATGCGCCGTAAAAATCACAACGGTAACATATCAACAGTGTATAAAAGCAAAAAAGTCAAATTTCCCCAACCAGGTATTGAACGAAGTTTACACTACCGAGACTCAATTTACGTCAAACAGTAATTAATTAGAGTCAACCAGAAGTAACTTCTTTTTCAACCAGAATTAGTATGTATGAAAAAATGTTCAACAGTTAAAAACCTTGGCACTCCTTCCTTTCATCCATGCTATGCCTGCAGAATTAGTCTAAAAGAAAGAAAAACATACTGCAAGAAATTTTATAGACAGAATTAATGAAAACTAACTACCCGAATTAACTCTACTTAACTACCAGCAATAATATTATTAAGTACCAGGATGAAAATGAACTAACAACTAACATATTAAAGACTACTTAAGCTACCATAATTAAACAAACTATACAACTAGAGCCTCCCTTAAATGTTGTATTGGGAGATGAACATACCAATGCTACCACCAAGTAAATTAACACCGTGGTCCATCAAATGGTTTGGTCAACAAGTCACTACTATTTAGCTGTGTGGACTTTCTCCACCTTATGATGCTTCTTCTCTAAAACAATCTTTAAGAAGTAGTGACGAATCTCGATGTGCTTTGTCTTAGAATGATAGACTGGGTTCTTCATAATGTAGATTGTGCTTTCATTATCAATGTGGATTTTGGTATTCATGAAATTGAAACCATAGTCCAGCAATTGATTTTGAACCCACAATACTTGTCCACAGCAATTTGCAGCAGCTACATATTCAGCTTCAGTTGTTGAAGTGGCCACAATTGTCTGTTTCTTACATTGCCATGAGATAAGTCTTTGTCCAAGAAATTGACAGCCACCTGTTGTGGATTTCCTGTCAAGGTTGGACCCACCATAGTCACTATCAGAGAATGCTTCCAAGTCAAAAGGTGATTCCCTAGGATACCATAAGCCCAAGTGAGGTTTGCCCTTGAGATACTTGAAGATCCTCTTGACAGCATTGAGATGAGAAGTCTTTGGAGTAACCTGAAAACGTGAACAAACACATACTGCATACATAATATCAGGTCTAGAAGCAGTTAAGTACATGAGGGAACCTATCATAGATCTGTACAAGTGTACATCTACATCAAAAAGCTTCCTCATCTTTGTTAAGGAACATGGTTTCCATGGGAGTGATGGCAGCATCACATTCACAAGATCAAGATTTCTTGAGTATCTCAGCTACATACTTGTCCTGGAGATATGAAGAATCCTCCCTTTGTTCTGCTTGACTTTGTAGACCTAAGAAAAATGTAAGTTCACCCAAGTAACTCATTTGAAATCTGCTTTTTCATCAAAGCTTCAAACTCTGCACACCAAGAACTTGTTGGGTAGAATCCAAAATGATAACATCAACATACACATGAACTAGCATAAGTATCCTTTTTTCTCTTTTAATGGAACAAAGTCTTGTCCAATTGTGCCCCCTCTTGTATCCAGCTTTTCTAGGAATATGGATAGGTAGCATACCAAGCGCTCTATGACTTGATGTAGTCCATTCAAAGCTTTGACCACCATATAAACCTATTGGCTGATCATGATCAACAAAACCAGGGTTGTGAGACATAAACCTCTTCATCTATAGTGCCATATAGAAAAGCACTTTTAACATCCATTTGGTAAACTATGAACCCTATAAATGAGGCAAAGGCCAAAAACAACCTGATAGCTTCAATTCTTGCCACAGGAGCAAAAACCTCATCATAGTCAATACCTTCTTCCTGTGTGTACCCTTGGGCCACAAATACTAGTTTGTCCTCACAACCACACCCTTTTATCTCTTTTATTTCTTGTAAGACCCACTTGTGCCAATCACCTTCATTCCATGAGGTAGATCTACAAGAACCCCACACTGTGTGTTAGCTTGAATTGAAACATTCTTCCTTGCATGGCTTGAGACCAACTGTTATCTTATAAAGCTTCAGCAATCTTTTTAGGATCCTCTTGAGATAAAAACATGCAAACAAACCAATGCAGTTGATCATTTGTGATTGTTCTTTGCTGTTTTTGAGTATGACTGAGAAGATCATGAGCTCCTCTGATTTGTGCTGCACTTGCTCCTAGTTGCACATCTGACTAGGTCCCAAGTATTGACTTTTTGGGTGAATACTATGCATCCAAAGTGTAGGAAGTGGACTAACTTCATTTCCTGTTTGGAAGACAGTTGAAGTCAGTTATCACACCTTCCTCATCATAAATGCCTCATCAAAAATTCTAGTCTCAGGCTTGTGAAAGATTTTCGACTCTGCATAAGTGAATCATCATGATCAACCTACCAGTAATTAACTGTCTGACTAACCAAGTAATAACAATAGTAAGTACTGGTAGTGTTGTTTTCAGGACTGTCCCTAAATGCTTTAGGCGCAATTTCTTCCAACTCATTTCTAAAAGCTTGAATCTTATGATTAGTAAGAGAATCCTTCATCTCTGTTTGAGGTTCTGTCAAGGTCTCCTCTGGCTTTAAATTTTTGGAAGTTGCCCTTGATTCATCTTTTTCTTCAGGGATCTTGACAGCTGAAGGCACAACAATAAGCTCTACTTCCTCATCTTTTGTCGCTCAAAGCAATGGACTCAGGAAGTTTGTGAAGTACCTGCACATTAGTTTCCTCTGAAATACCTGCATTGTTAGCTGATTCTCCTAAGAGTAACAGGAAGATATTTCATAGAATTAGTAAGATAGTCCAATATCAAACATCCATCTATAACCTATTCCTTTGAGACAAGGGTTTTTTCTTCAAGAAAATTAACATGCATATTTACTTTCTACTCTTTTGTTACTATATTATAAACCCTAAAAGGCTTTCTCATTTAGAGAGTAACCAACTAAGAATCCTTCATCAGATTTTCTATCAAACTTTCCAAGCACACTAAGAGTATCTAGGATGGTAACATGACACCCAAAAGGTCTAATGTAGCTTATAATTGGTTTGTGGCCAAACAAAAGCTCATATGGAGTTTTGTGTTGAGGTTTTGTCACTCTAACCCTATTAAAAATATAGCAAGCAGTACTAACTGCTTCAGCCCAAAAAGTGGTTGGTAAGAGTGAATCTGCCAGCATAGTTCTAGCAGCCTCAATTAGGGTTCTGTTCATCCTCTCAGCAACTCCATTTTGTTGTGGAGTTCTGGCATTACTATACTCTTGTTTTATTCCCTTGTTGCCACAAAATTCAAGCATATCTCTATTCTTAAATTCAGTGCCATTATCTGACCTAATGATCTTAACTCTATGACTAAGCTGGTTTTCAATCTGCCTAATAAAGGTCTGAAGTATGCCACTAGTTTCATCCTTAGAAGCCAAAAAGAATACCCAACAAAATCTGGTACAATCATCAGTGATAACAAGACAATAACTTGCATGATTAATGCTTT
The DNA here is from genome assembly GCA_026074375.1 of Tanacetum coccineum. Taxonomy (NCBI): domain Eukaryota; kingdom Viridiplantae; phylum Streptophyta; class Magnoliopsida; order Asterales; family Asteraceae; genus Tanacetum; species Tanacetum coccineum. The sequence goes on along the minus strand of BQNB010000669.1, from coordinate 45,561 downwards.
TCACAGAAGTAGGACCAAAAAGATCCATATGCAAGGTGTGAAGTGGCTTGGTGATCAATCTTTCTAACTTGGCCTTGCAAGAGGCCCTATGTTGTTTGCCTTTTTGGCACTGATCGGTCGCACATGTGTGATGTCCATATGTGAAAACCTTGGAAGGTAAACCACCTTACAAGGTTTCCCCATCACAAGTTTGTTTAGATTTTTAAAGTTGATATGACCCAATCTTCTATGCCACAATTTAGATTCATCAGATGTGGCCTTAGCAATCAAACAGGCAAAACCTTTAGCAGGAGAAGGTGTCTTCATGTCAAAACTGTACATGTTGTGATGTCTAGGGACCTTTAAGAGTATCTGATTTTCATCAGGCATCTTAAAAGTCAGAGGAGCACCACAAGACCATTCAGTCACATTAGAAAAGAACCTTATGCTGCTTATCACAAATTTGTGATATTGAGAAAAGGTTAAAATGCCCTAATTCTTTCACAAAGGACACACTGTCAAAATCTAAATTTCCTACTCTTATTCTACCTTTTCCAGATATGTAGCCTTTGCTACCTCCAAAGGTAACAGATCCCCCCATTGAAAACTTCAAAAACTCTAGTTGATCTTGTTACCTTCATGTGCCCTGAGCATACACTATCCAAATATCCCCTCTAACTACCATGGTTCTTCAGTGGATGTTCCTGCACGATGAATAAGAAAAATTAAGTTTCCTCATTATGACCCAGGCCTTTGCAGGCTTGGGTCGGCCTAGTGGACCATTAGCATACACATTCTAGATAAAAGTAGTGCCACTGTTATAATTAAAGTTTGGCCTAGTGTTCCTCCAATTATAACTTGCTGAGGTCTTAACATTAATCACCCAACTTCCCATTACAGCATATTATGGCCATTTTGTGCTGTAGACTTTGCAAAAGGTCTTCTTACAGATGAATATGATGTTGAAAAATCCCTTCTTTGATTAATTTGATCCATCTTTGGTCTTTTGGGACTTATACTGTTTGAGGTTGGTCTAACAGAATTAACTTTAGGACTAACAGTATTAACTTTAGGCCCTACCAAAGGTAAAAAAAAAAAAAAAAAAAAAAAAAAAAATAAAAAAAAAAAAAAAAAATAAAAAAAAAGAATAATATTTGTTCTACAGTATTAATATTAGGCAACAAATTAACCTTGGCTACCAGTATTAAGTTGTACTGATCTATGAACATAAATTATTAGAGTGATTAATCCTGTTTGCATTTGTCCATACTGGTTTTGTCACCCCATTACCAGTATTAACAACCCTCTTTACCTCAGCTTCCCTAGCCATTTTCTTTTCATAATAGTCGCAATCTTTAATTAAATGACTTAGACTACCACAAACAAAACATTTTTTCTTTGTAAAAGAGTAACCTTCCCCTAGTTCTCTTTTCATCATATCATTCCAACTCTTCCTATTAACTTTATGTGTTTCATTATCTTTGAGTGGTTGCCTAGGAGATTTTATGTGTGAGACACAACTAGGTGCAACTTCTTTTGAGTTTGGAGCAGACACATCTTTTTCATTTGTTACTTCCAACCTTGACTTAGACATCTCATTTGGTTCATCTAAACTTTCTGATTCAGTCTCAAAAGAGTGCTCAGAGGTATTTTCACAAGATCCTTCACTGTCATTGGATTGACAGGTAGAATGCTCAGAAGAATTTTCATCTGACACACTAATTTCAGGTTTTTGAGGACCCTTTTTACCATAAACATACAAAGCATCATCAATTTCCTCTTGTGGTTAGGAGTATAATCTCCACTTAAAGGAGGTGGGACACCTTTAAAATCATTGGTCTTTGTAAATCTACTGTACGAAGGTTTTCCTATTGAATCCTCTTTTGAACACTTAAAGACAGAAAAATTCATTTCTTCCTCATAACTTAGAACCTCATCATTAGATTGTATTTCAAACCCTAAGCCAGTTTATCATTTCAACTCATGCCAGAATTAATTAATCTCCCAAGATTTATGGAAGATTCTTTCCATATCTACTTTTTTTACAAATTGTCCCTTTTCTTTACAGCTTTCATTCCTATTCTTCTTAATCATTTTAAGCTTTTCATCCTTTTTTCATGTATTTCATTACTTTGAAATGCAAGCTTTTCATTTAGAGAAAGTTGCTGTTTTTGAGAAGTAACAAGTTGAGCTTCTAGTTTCTTAACAACTTGACTATAGGCAAGTATTTGTGCTTCTTGATCACCTAACTGATTCATTTGTTCATCACACAGTGTTTTAAGCTTATTATATGAATCAATGCAAGTTTTAGAACACAAAGATACCTCATTGCTTGAGCTGATAGCCATAAGTGCATGATTTGTTTCTTCAGCTTCAGTATGTTCTCCCCAATTCACAATCCATCATCCATTGTCAGCAAGCCCATTTGATTCTTCTCTTGCTTTCATGCTTCTTGGTGTTGATAAAATGAGTCTCTCCTCTTCTTTCCATTATGTGTCCCCTTTGATGTACATTCCCTAGTAAAGTGACCAGTGTTGTGACAATTGAAGCATTCTAGCTTCTTTTTGTCAAAACTAACAGGTGTTTTTCCATCCACACGAACCCTCCTTCCAGTTTTCTTATAAAACTTCTTCATTCGAATAGCAATCATTGCTATCTGCCAATTTATGTCCATCTCTTCAATGTCCAAGTCATCAATTTGTTCCAGGTCTTTATGAAGCAAATCCATGTCTTCTGATTGTTTGGCAAAGAGGGAATAAATAACTTCATCAGCAAAACCAGCAGGAACTTCTTTTTCAGGAATATTGGTTGAAGAAGTAGAAGGAGTGCATGTACTGTAGGCACCAGTAAAACCAGACTTAACCTTATTAGTGCTGCTTTTGCTTTGTGAAACAAAAGCAACATTTTGAGCACTTGAAGATGTTTTTGAAGCACCTTGAATTTCTTGCTCAAATACTCTAAGGTTATTGTACAAATCATCAATAGATAAATTGTCAATCTCTGGATTAGTTCTCATTGTCATTGCCAGATTGGACCATGCTGAAGGCAAAGATCTAAGAAACTTATGATTTGCATCTTCTGTTGATACTTCAGCACCATGAGCTTCCAATTGAGAAAGTAACTGTTGAAACCTGTCATATCCCTTTTCTAGTCCTTCAGAATTGGATATCTTAAATGCTTCAAACTGTTGTTTGAAAACAGCCTTCTGCATTTTCTTTGAATTTGCATTACCACCAAACCTAGTTCTGATGGCTTCCCAGATCTCTTTTGCATCATCCATTCCATGAAATCTTCTCATATGTTCTTTAGGAATGGCCATCAGCAAAATATTCTTAGCCTTCCTTTCCTTTTCAACAGCTTGAATCTCTGCAGCAGTAACTGGTGAAAGTACTCGAACAACACCATCCTTTCCAGTTGAAATTCTCTTCTTGGAGTTACCATTCTGAATTACCTTCCATACTTCATTGTCAATGTACTCAAGGTAATGCTCCATCTCCATTGCCCATATATCATACTCCTCCTTCTTCAGAATTGGGAGTTTGATATTTGAGATTGCAGTGGTTTGGGGAATCATTTGTTGTTGTGGTTTAGGTGCAGCACCAGTGTCTGATGCATCTTCATGGTTTGATTCTTCACCATCACTGAGATGTTGTGAGAAATCATCATTTGCAGGTTGTGACATTTTGTAGGAGAGTGTAGTTTGTTGTTTGTGGTTCTATTGATTCTTCTTTCTCAGAGTCCCTCTAAAGGCTCTGATACCACTTGTAGGTCCTTGGTTTAGGATCTGACTAGCCTTTGTAAGACGATAGACAACTTGGATAAATCCAAATTAACTATATGAGAGACACTGACTATGAATTATCAAGTGTTAATGCGGAATCTTAACACAAGAGTAAAGAAGAAACAACAATACTAATTTGTTATAAAGCTCTATGCTTCTATATATTTCTCTAAACGTTGTTGTACATAACATTGTGCCTTAGGGTTCCTCTTATACACCAAGGAAACCCTAATGGGCTTTACAACCGTGTGAAAGGATAATACATATCCTTTCCTAAGATATCTCCTAAGATATCTCTAAGATAACTATTACTATTCTGTTTCATAAACAGACTTAACTATAAACAGAATTAACTATGACCAGTACTAACTTTAGTACTGCTAAGACTACCAGTACTAACTTAGTACTACCAGACTTAACTTAGTACTGCCAGTATTAACTCAATACTAACAGAACTAACTATTACTACCAGACTTAACTGTTATACTACCAGTATTAAGTCTGTTACAATCTATTTTCCCAACAAAGACAACTGCCTACAGTTCCTGAAATGTGTATGTTCGCGCTCACCATGAGTACTACAGAACCAACAAACATTAAGGAAGAAATGGCTGATCACGCATGGATTAAGGCAATGCAGGAAGAACTTCATCAATTTGACCGACTCAAAGTTTGGGAACTTGTTGACAAACCTTTTGGAAAGACAGTGATTCAATTAAAGTGGTGTGGAAAAACAAGAAATATAAAGACAATACGGTTATTCACAATAAGGCACAACTTGTAGCTAAGGGGTATGCATAGGAAGAGGACATTGATTTCGAGGAATCTTATGCAACAGTCGCTCGTTTGGAAGCAGTTCGGATTTTCGTCGCCTACGCTGCATACAAATACTTTCCAATCTACCAGATGGACATTAAAACGGCTTTTCTTAGTGGTTTATGAAGGAGGAGGTTTATGTTGCTCAGCCAAATGGGTTCGTTGATCCTGATCATCCAAAAAAAGTCTACCGTCTAAGGAAAGCTCTATATGGATTGAAGCAAACTCCAAGAGCCTCGTATGATGAACTCTCAACATTCCTAATGTCCAAAGGTTTTACTAAAGGTACTATTGACCCTACTATGTTCACGATAAGATACGGAGAGGACATTCTACTTGTGAAAATTTACATAGATGACATAATTTTTTGGTCCACAAACCTAAAATTTTCAAAAAGATTTGAAAAACTGATGCACATCATATTTGAGATGTCCTTAATGGAGGAAATGAAATTCTTCTTAAGACTTCAGATCCACCAATCCCCAATAGGTATCTTTATCAACCAGGCCAAGTATGCTTTATAAATACTTAAAAAGCATGGTATGGATAAATGTGACAGCCTTGGTACACCAATGGCTACTAAACCTAAACTGGATGCAGACTTGAGTGGAAAACCCTTTGACCAAACATGATATCATAATATTATCGGGTTAGTCATGTATCTGGCTTCTAGTAGACCAGACATAGTGCAAGCAGTATGCTACTGTGCACGTTATCAAGCAAGACCAACAGAAAAACACCTCAAAGAGGTTAAAAGTATCTTTCGATACTTAAAGGGAACCATTAACATGGGACTCTGGTATCCGAAGGATTTTGGTTTTGAACTAACCGCAATTTCAGATGTTGATCATGCTGGATGTCTTGATACTCGCAAAATCACTTCTGGAGGAATACAATTCCTAGGTGAAAAGTTAGTCAGTTGGATGTCAAAGAAATAGGACTGCACTGCAATGTCTACAGCAGAAGCAGAGTATGTGGCGTTATCCGCGAGTTGTGCTCAAGTTATGTGGATGAGGACACAACAAAAGGATTATGGCTTCGACTACAATAAAATACCATTGTACTGTGACTCTCAGTCAGCTCTAGCAATCTCATACAACCCCGTGCAGCACTCCTGTACCAAGTACATCAATGTCCGTTACCACTTTATCAAGGAACAGGTTGAACGTGGTATAATAGAATTGTACTTTGTCAGACCTGAATACCAGTTAGCTGACATGTTTACGAAAGCTCTGTCACAAGATAGGTTTGAGTATCTTGTCAGACGACTCGGTATGAGATGTTTGACTCTACATAACTGGAGGTTCTAGCAAAAGAGACTGCTTGATATTTCATCAAACATCGACCTGTAAATATTTTTGAAAAAGCAAAATATAAAACATATAAAACCAAATAAAAAAATATAAAATTTCAAAAATCAAATACAAAATACAAAAATCAAAAATTCCAAAAAGAATCTTCTCAACATGTCTCTTGGAATCGATAACATTTACATAACTAGAAATGACGATTAATATTGTCACGGATATGTAAATGAAGTTCGAACAAGAGTTCAAATGTTTTCAAAACATGTCATTTCTAATTTTCTTTATGACTTGTAATCGCTCTCAGATTGCAATTCGGACCTCAAAGAAAGGAAAGTTTATCTATATAGATAACTTATCCTAATAACGAAAAAAGCAATTTTCTCGGTCTTGAGCATTTTATACAAGACATTCAAAGTCTTATGCTCAAGAAAAGGAAAGTGTATGCATTGTGCATTTATCCTTAAAGTTAGAAGAGAAGTCTTCTAACATGTGGTTTTTCAAAAGTTGAACATAATTTTCAAGCATTTCTCAGTGACGCTTCAAAATCTTTCAAAAATGTGTGTTCAACACTCCATCCCTTAAACAAATTTCAAAGACAATCATTTTCTAACAAATGGTATCATTGTTATAAATGAGTAAATTTTTAAGGGGGAGTTTTTTGAAAACCAAAGTTTTAATAATTTTGGATACATCATCTCACGACAATTCTTATATATTCAAAACATTATAAAAAGTCTCTTAATAATAAATCAGTTATACTAGCATAACTTACATTAGAATATTTGTTATAAGATGATCCAATGTCTGAGCATAATTTTTCAAGAATTCTTCAATGACAATTCATAATCTTTCAAAATTGTGTGCTCAACACTGTCTCACCCTCAATTTTATATTCTTTTTACAACTTGGTATAATTTTTATATGGTATCAAATATATGTAAAATTAAGGGGGAGCAAAAAGAAAATGTTCCACATAATTTATGCTGAAACATTTTCTACCAAAATTTTCATGACAAATTTTAATTACTTGGTATTTCAAAGACTAAGTGAATTAGTATTTAAAATAAGAGGAGAAATGTGATTAAAATGTGATCTACAATAATAATAAGTGATCAAAAGACTCAACGTGATTTTCACTTCTACCCACATGTGCAAAACACTTTTGTTTATCGATGCATGTGTGAAGGGGGAGTTTTTTGAAAAGATGAAACTCTTAAAGTGCTAAACGATTTTGATAATTATATCAAACACTTTGATTGATTTTCAAAGTTTTATGGTTACGATCAAATACCCAACAACCTATCAATATCACGACGATTCTGAAGTCATAAGGTGGTTAGGTTCAGTATTGGTCCTATGATCCATCCAGAACCGAAGGGATCTACCCAAGGACAATCCATAGTTAGAATTAGCAGTCCTTAGGTATGATTTAGAGATGTATGAGTAAAGGGAATAATGCAGACTAAGACATGAGTTAACACTAGAACAATCACAACAAGGTGCTAGTAATGACGTCTTGGTAAGCATTAAAGGGGTTGAAAAATGAAAAAGAAATGTATGGATAAAGGGTGAAAAGAAAGAATCCATTCACACACATTTAGGCAGAAACTGGGTCAATACATATGCTATCAGTTTTCACAAAGATGAATTCTGGCATTGAAGAAAGACATCATGGACCCAGTGATGTACTGCACAACCCTTCCCAGCCATTCAAGTTTCTCTCAACAGATACTTGTCTCATTGGTCATGAAGATCAACATGACTTCTATTGACTTTCTCACTCCGAGCTGGTTGATATTGAAAAGGTGACAGTTTGCTCCAGCCTCCGATCACTAAAACCAAAATGCACAAATTGAGTATAGAGCCAAGAGATCAATAAATAAACTTACTAGGACACATTTCATGACAAACAGTTGTTGAACACCATTAAGTTCACAAGTTGTTAACAAGAGTCTTACGCATTATCCTTGTGATTTTGCCTAAACATTCAAAGTGATACTCTTTAGTATTCACAGTGACGAATGGAAATCCTTCCAGTGTCAACATCAAACAGCACAACGGTAGGTGACTTGCGAGATTCTATATGAATCTAACTTGTGACAACTGGATATCAATTTTGGTCCAGTAAATGAATTGATGACTCAATCAGTAAGACAGTAACTCACTAATTCACTCTTACCATGTTGTCTGCATTGAGACGTTCTGGTAATGAGAACAAGCAAGTACGGTGAATCTAATGTATATGCATTAAAGGATCTAACACTTTGAGTTGGAAACCTTGTCAAGGAGGTTCTTCTAAATTGAACCTACCTGATCACAAGTACAGTAGTTATACTGTAAAACGGTCCTCACGAAACTAGAGGTTAATGAATCATGACAAATGACAAAGCCATATTCGTCCATATCTGTTGTTTATTGTTAACCCTATAAATACAGGTTTAGTCGAAGGTGTTACAACCTCACTCCAGCTGAGTCAGATTCATTACCACATGCCCATGCTAATGCGAAAAAGACGTACTATAAAGCATCAAGGTTCAATAATCAAGAAAGCTCAAGTTCAAAGACAAAGACTTCTGCAACTTAGATATTCAAGATCTTCCTTAAAGATATCAAGATTATCAAGGGAGGTTGTTAGCAAGCTTTCTACATGATGAAAAGTATGAGCATGTTGGTACCAAGACACAAGATCAAAAGATGGCAAAGACATTAAAGACAAAGGAAAAGATTTAAAGATCTCGGAACAAAAGACCAAGTCAAAAGACAATGACAAAGACCCAAGATCAAATATCACTTAGCATAAAGGAACGTGCCTACAACAAAGATAAAGACCAAGACTCAAGAACTTAATGACAATGCAATCTTAAGGAGCCCAAGTTCGAAGGATTCAAGACCTCGCTTCGAGGGAGATTGTTAGCCTTAAAATATTGAGTCGAATGTGGAAGCTTCGGTCTTTATTTATTATTCGTTGTCATAGGCTAGAAGGATAAACGGGCTCGTAATATTAATATAATCTTGTATATGTTGCGGGCTTAAGCCCAAGTAATCTTGAGCCTGACCCATGATCAAATACCATTCGGCCTAAGAAAGGATCATGTGAGTCGACCTACTTCATGGTATAAATACCCCTCCTTAGCTTTCTAGGGAGGTTGGTTGCTCATTTTTTACATTTTGTTTCACATAGCAATCTAAACACCCTCCCTTTCTTCTCTCTTATTTTCTTCATCTTCCTCCTTCTACTTTTCTTCTTTTTTTATTTCGTGCATGTGGTTTACCAAGGAAGTGATCATGGTATAGGATATTATAACATATTTCAAGCCTACCTCACTATTCCCCTAGAGAATGATCCACCCTTTGAGTCTTGCCTATACTACCCTACAACGATTTGGTACTCAGCCTAGGAGGGTTGTAAAACTTATGTGTTGCAACCTGCCGCATCAATTTTTTGGCATTGCTGTCATGGAATAGTCTATGTTCCAGAATATATTTAGCTTATGTCTAATCGCCAGATTCCTATCAAGTAACATTTTTATTTTCTTGTCATTAGCTTTCTCGTAGTCTATCTTTTATTTGTATATTTGTTTGTAAAACTCCATAGATTATTCCATTATCACCATTCGAAACACCAACTTTACAAATTAGTAGAAGGGTTCAAGAGCTCAACAACTTCTTGAATCCTTGAAGCTAGTTGTTTTACCCCCATTATTAAGCCTTCTTGCTTAGAAGGAGAATTAGGATTGGAGAGATTATTTAAGGAAATTAAGAATGTAGAAGAAGAAGGGAATGCATTAGGTGTCAATTACTTTGACAAATTTCCCATAAAAAATGAATTAGCTTATCATAGATACATATTGCACGATCCTCGCCTATCTTTCTGTAGGAGATATCAATCATAGGAAGAGGTGATGTACGTGGATTGCAAACCAAAGTTTTACAATCCCCTGGCCCTAGGCAGTGTACCTAATCGTTGTAGTGTAGTATAGGAAAGACTCGAGAGATTGATCGTTCTATAGGGGAATAGTTTGGGTAGGCTCGAATCAAATGTCACTAAGGTCTAAGGGTTGAGGGAGGATTATTTTTTGTGTTTTTATATTTTTTAGAAAGAAAGTAAATCTTGGGTTTTGAAGGGGGTTTTATTTAAACTAATTAAACTACTAATCTAATTCTAATCTAATCTAACTATGTGGAAACTCATATAGGTTAAATAAACGTGCTCACTTAATCACGGACTACTCTTTAATTTGCTCTTCCTAATCCTATTGCCCGTCACCCTTGTGATGTAATATGTAAGTATTTCCTAATTCATAAGCGAATTAAACAAACCCACTTTCTATGCAATATTTCGTTAAGACAATACACAAGTAAGGTAGTATAAAGACTATTACAAGGCTCCAAAGAGTATATTACACGCATTCAAACACTTTAAAGGTGATCAACCATATTAGGGCAAGGTAGTATGAAGACTATTGCGATGGTATCATCTCTACACAATCACGTTACCCTAGACGTCTTCGCAATCAATAAAGAAGCTAGTTTTCTAAAGCCTAACGTACACACCACCAACAAGAAGCAATAGTAAAAGGAATTACAAACTAAGTTTCATGCAATCATAAGCAAACACTAATAAATTTAGCCTAACATGTTAACTAAAAGGGAAGAAAATTAATCAAACAATACATAGACATATAGAAAGATTAAAATGATAGAAGAACTTTACTTTAATTAAACATGGAGTAATGCTGGATACAATAGTTTTATAAAACCCTAAAAACAACCTAAACACTAAAAAAATCGTTCCCTAAGTATTCCTCACGAATTCCACTCTTCAAACCCTAAAAACTAGGGTTGTATATATAGAAAAGTAATCATGACGGCATAGCTTGTTAATTGCGACTTCGTCAACCCGCCAAATCTTCTATGGGCTTCTTTAAGTCGGCTACTTCAGCCGCCGTCACTAGAATCTCTGACGCCGTCGCTTGAGCACTCTGACGCCGTCACAAGGTTTTGCGATGCCGTCTCCACGCGTTGTATGCCCTCTTGATATTAAATTTAGTGTAAAGTTGAATTCTTGTTTGTTTCTTCCCAAATTGAATTTAAGTTACGCGTATTTCCTCCAAATGCTATTCAAGTGCTAAAAACACAAATAGAATTGATTAAGCATGTATTTTGGGTATAGTTGCATGATTTAAAGGGTTAAATGACCCCGAAAAGGTGTATAAAATGACACCTCATCAAATACCCCTACACTTGGGATTTGCTTGTCCTCAAGTAAATGACCTTTTCTACCTAGTCAATCGCAATATCGGGGGCATTTAACCTACTCAATAAAGATAATTCATGGCACACCCAACTAGACATCATTATTTAAATCACAAAAATTATATACTAGTACCTCACATAAGTGTTTCGATTCTCTCTTTCTCTCAGGTGTATAATGAATTATAGCAATATGGAAATGGGAAAATAACACTCATTACATGTCATAGCATATAAATTACCATAAGCTTGATAAAGGATCAAACCTCCACCGCATTAGCGTAAGCACCTTGGAATTACTATCAAAGAGGTCTTTAAAGGGTTGTGATGTTTGGGTGTAGGGTAAATGGAAACTGATGGGAAATATTTCAGTGAATTTAGGTGGTGGTGAGTTACTTATATACCAAAATACATGTAAAGGCGTTGTTAAGCCAAGACTCGACCACACTAGGACAAAGATATACAAACTCTACATCGAACTCTTTCTTTTTCTTTTCTTGACACTATCTTGAACATAAATATAAACATAAGCAAGATGGCAGCCCGTATCATATTTTTTTCTGTTTTTTGGAATTTTTTATTTTTTTTCAATACACTTTTGCCCTGCCATCTGCTGAAACATAATAATACATGACTTGGGGTTTATAATTGCACCCCTACACTTGAGTTTTTAAGACTCAATACATAAACTAACTATTGACCTGAATTAGAAAGATCAAGATACATGGAGTATAATAAGCTCTTATGGGGGTAATAATTTGACTTTCTTCCTTATTTCTCCGTAAAATAAAAACTACCATGAATCCTAATCGTCCCATGATGAGGTGTCATTTTATACACTATTTTGAGGTCATTTAACCCCTTAAATCATGCAAATATACCTAGATTATGTGCTTAATCGTTTGTTTTCATGTTTTTAGCACTTGGATGGCTTTTGGAGGAAATACACGTGACTTGGGCTCATTTGTAGAAAAAACGAACAAGATTACGGACCTACACCAAATCTCTTGAAGAATTATGCTTACAGTGGTTGGAGACGGCATCACAGGCATAAAGCGACGTCGTCGTGATCTATCTAGTGACGGCATCAGGAATATGGCGACAGATCTCGTTACTTATTTGTCTCAGGGCGCTGGCCGACTCCTTAAAGAGGCATCTTAGAATCATATGCGTTGGAAAACGGCGTTCACATGTTTACATAGCAAGCGTCGTGGCCCGTCCGATTTCTTTATAAATATATAGAGCCAGTTTTTACGGAGTTTTCGTATGTGTAACTTTGGAGTATACTTTGTCAATACACCTTAGGGAGACGAAATAACTAGTCGTTTTTACGAGTTTTTATGTCATTTTTTTATTTTTAGGGCTTCAAAACCCTATTGTACTACCTTGAATCCATGTTTTAATCAAGTAAGGTTATTTATCATTAATCATTCAATATGTCTATGTGTTGTTTGATTGATTTATCTTCTTGCTTTCTTTATAACATGCGAGGCTAAACCCTCCTTTGTATTTATCTATGATTGCATGAAACTTAGGTTGTAGATCCTTTTGATGTTGCTTCTTGTTGATGAATGTGCGCGTTAGGCTTTAGAAAACCAGCTTTTGTCTGTATCGCTGTTGATATGTCTAGGGAAACGCGAGTAGTGTAGAAAGGATACCATCGGTAACAGTCTTCATACTACCTTACCCACTATATGGTTGATCCCTCTTAAGTTATTTCACATGCATTTAATATACTCTTAGGGGCCTTGTAATAGTCTTCATACTACCTTACTTGTGCGTTGCCTTAACGGAATATTAAATAGACGGCGGGTTCATGTAATCCGTTCATGACCTAGGAAATACTTACAAAGATCATCACAAGTGTGACAAAGCAACGGATCTAGGAGAAGCAATCTGAGGAGTAGTGCATGATTAGGTAAATACATTTTCTTATCATAAAGTTATCACCAATAGATTATATATTAATTAGTTTAGTAATTAGTTAAACAAACCAACCTCTTAAACCATAGATTTACATGGTTTCTATTAAATATAAAAACATAAAATCAATCTTCTCTCAACCCCTATAATTCTGTTAGACCGTGATCAAGCCTTTCTATCCTATTCTCCTAGAGAATGATAACAACCCCCGAGTCTTGCCTATACTACACTACAACGATTAGGTACACTGCCTAGGGAGTTGTAAAACTTCGTGTAGAAGTCCCTTACGACCTCGAACATCAAGTTTTTGGCGTCGCTGCGTAGGGAATAGTTAGGTTTCAATCGTAGTTTAACTTAGTTCTACTCGCTTGAATCATTTCAAGTGAGAATTTAATTTCCGTACATTAGCTTTCTCGTAGTCTGTCTTTTCTTTGTGTTAATTGTTTCATAACCCATTCTCGTCAACCACCATGGGAGACGCGAATCCTATCCATACTCTTGGAGATTACTCCAAATCTAGCCACGAGGGCTACAGGAATACCATCGAGCTCCCCGTAGGGAACAACGTGGTACCTCTTCAATTCGACACAATCTGGTTGGTGCAAAATGGATTCTCATTCTACGGACTTCAGTCTGAGGATCCAAACCAACACCTTAAAGATTTCTTAAAACTTGTGGATTCACTTGACCTTGACGATGAAAACAGGGAAAGAACGTGTCTGCGTTTATTTTAATTTTCCCTTCGCGATCAAGCTAGCAATTGGCTTGAACGTCTTCCTGCAGGATCTATCACAACATGGGAGGATCTTACTACTCGTTTCCTTGCTCAATTATTTCCACCGGGAAGGACTGCAAAACTCCACAACGATATCTTGTTGTTCTAACAACATCATAGAGAATATCTATCTGAAGCATGGACTCATTTTAAGGACTAGCTCCAAAAAGTCCCTCATCATGGCATTGATCTTTGGCTCCAATTCCAAATCTTTTATGACCATGTCAATCCCGTCACAAGACGAACCATCGATCAATCGGCCGGTGGCAAGCTTCGTGATAGAAATACTAAAGAATCCTAGGCATTATTAGAGGACCTCACCCTCTATGACAACGAAAGTTGGAACGACCCAAGGGATTTCGCTAAGCCAGTCAAGGCAATCTCTTTGCCTCAAGATTTCCCGAGTACATCTGACCGCCGCGTTATCGAGCTCGAAAATCAAGTCCAATTCTTGATGGAAGCTCATCTTGCTCCAATGCTACCTACTCAAGTGAACAAAATCACTACCTCATGTGAGATCTGTAGTGGTCCCTACGACACTCAGTATTGCATGGAAAATCCTGAACGAGCCTTTGTTGAATATGCATCCTCGTATACCGACGAAGCAGGAGGTAAGTGGTACACTTTTAAACCTGAGCAAAACAATCTTGGGGACACCTACAATCTGTCATGGAAAAGTCACCCAAACCTTAGGTGGAGACAACCCTAAAATCCACCTAACTGGTTCCAACCCAACGGTTCAATCTCAAACCGTTCCTTCAATAACAATCCCTAGAATTTTATTAGTCAATAAATCTTGAAGGATTGGTGTCCAACTTCATGGCATCTCAAGACGCTAGATTGTCTAAGTTTGAAGCCGACTTCAAACAACAACAAAGTGAGATGACCAACAAAATTAACATTGTGTTGAAGGCCATCACCGATCGATTGGCAGGATCACTACCTAGCGACACAGTTAAGAACTCGAAACTGAGTACTTCTCCAGTTTTGTCTGCTCGTTCTTACCCAACTGAAGACCCACAATGCTCAACCTATATCCATGGTTCGATCAACACCATCACGATACACCCCAAGCAACAAAGCGACTCCCATGACAATAAGCCAGAAGAAAATGAGGAGAAAGAGAAGATCAGCCGGGAAGACATCAATACCAACCCCTCCACGCCACCCGATCCATCAGTTTCATTCATCACCAAAAAAGTCCTAAAACTCAACTCATTCTTCGAATCACTCGGCTTGGCCCCCTAATTATCCGGCACATAATTTGTTTGCACCAAAAGGGGATGATGGTGACGTGATGTTTATTGAGATAGTTAAGAAGAATGAAGATTCCCGCAAGGAGGAACCCGAAGCAGGAGGATTAGAGGTGGAATATTTTGATGTATTCCCAACTCAGAGCGAGCTTGCATATTATAAATATCTCATGTGTGGCCCCATCCCTTCAATATTCTTGAGAAACCCCATCATTATGGAAGGATGTCCATCAAATCTTAAAATACCATGTAACATTAGATATGTGCATGTGGAGAAAGCCTACATCGATCTTAATTCCCCTCTAAATATCATGATCCAAATGATGTATAATTAGATCATGAGAAGAAAACTTGACCCTAGGGAAAATTCGGATATAGGAATTAGCAATTTCACGGGAAGAATTAAGGGAATGCATGTTTTCGTAGGAAACTTTACGTATGTCACAGACTTTATGATTGTTGAGGATATAAGTTCAATTATAGATCCTAGGCTATCACAAGTAGTGCTAGAAAAGCCCTTTGTTGAAATATCCAACATGACCCATGACCCACCCGAAGGTGTTGTAAGATTCCCAAACAGAACCGATGAAATTGCCTATAAGATGCCCCATAAAATAAAATAATACACATCGTTGTCGAACTTAAAAAAAGAACACACAAAGTCAGTTTACCTTAGGAACAATGAAGATAGGAGGAGAGGAGTGGAGTATGTGATGAGTAAAATATTAGGATTTTACAAAGAATGTCTAGAGCTTGGACCCGAATATGTGACTGGAATGGATGATGAAGGAGAAGTCACGTAAGAGCGTGTGATTTCGAGTCTAGCTACTAGACTCGTAAATAAAGAAAAGCGCTTTTTGGGAGGCAACCCAATATTTACTTTCCCGCATATTAGGAGTGTCTTGCGTTTTATTCTTTATTGTTTGTTTTATTATGTTTGAATGAATTTTGTAATCATGCTTTGTTTGTTTTTAACTTCGTTTTATCTACAATCAAAGTTATTTTGCAACAAAATAAGTGTAGGGAAAATATCCGGTTTTTAAGAACCAAATTCAAACATTTAAAATAAATTGTTTAGATTAATTCGCGTCAGTTTTGAGTCATATGATTGTAATGATTAATTCCAGGTTTTTATGCAGTGCTTTCTTCAGATTTAACTAATAAAACTGCGTGCAGGAAATTTCTCATTAAAAACGAAGAAGAATTTGTCACAAACGCTGGAGACGGCGTCAGGACTAACACCCGACGCGTCACGTCTCCAGGAATGTAAAAATTCAAATTTTTTTAGTATTTCTGAAAAATAAAATGTGTAATATTTAAAATTTATAATTTTGTGTAAACCTGCATAAACCTATGATTATATCATTACTCTCATCCTACCTTTACTGCTTTCATAGAGTCAAACCCTAAATTCTCATTGTATTTATATCTATCCCGCTGATAGTGAGTATTAGGATTTGCTAGATAAGAGGCACTAGGATTAACCCATGTTTTAAACCTGTAATTGTTATGATGGTCACACCGATCATATAACTATCGCACACCCTTGCCATGCACTTATTTTTAGTGCAGTATACCCCTAGTACAACCCTCCGAGCCTATCATTTTTCATGATTCTCATAATTTTCTGGTTAAGCCGGACAAATAATGAAGAGAATTGTCACCCATAAACCAATCGTTACACCCAAATCGCCTTAGCCTACCTTGTATGTACTTGCTTTTAGTACATTTTTGTTTTAACCTAAGTTAATTATTGAGTACACAGTTACTAAGTCCTTATCCTTGTAAATATTGTTTTGGGACGATTAGGATTCATGGTAGTATTTATTTCGCGGAAGAATAGGGAAGAAAAGTTAATTCAATACCCCCATATGTTTGTCAAATAATCTCCATGTTATGTTGATCCACCTCAAATCGGGTCATTAGTTAGATTGTGATGTGCGGTTGTCGTAGGACTTCTACACGAGAAGTTTTACAACTCCCTAGGCAGTGCACCTAATCGTTGTAGTGTAGTATAGGCAAGACTTGGGGTTGTTTATCGTTTACTCAAGGAATAGGTTGGGAAGGCTTGATCACGGTCTAACAGAATTCTAAGGGTTGAGGGAAGATTCTTTTTTTATTTTTACATTTTATGAAAGTAGGTAAAATCATATATTGGAGAGGTGGTTTAGTTTTAGCTATTAAACTAAATATGAATCTAAACGAATGGTGATAACAATGAGATAAAGATTGTGTCTATTTAATCATGTATTACTCCCTAGATTGCTTCTCTTAGTGTTGTTTCCTTGTCACACATGTGATGATCTATGAAAATATTTCCTAAAGCATGAACGAATTAAACGAACTCGCTGTCTACTTAGTATGCCGCTAGAACAACACACATGCAAGGTAGTATGAAGACTATTACACGGCCCCTAGGAGTTTACTAAGTGCATGTGAAATATATTAAAAGTGGATCAACCATATTAGGGGCAAGGTAGTATGAAGACTGTTACCCGATGGTATCCTTTCTACACAATCACGTTTCCCTAGACATATCAACAGCGATACAGACAAAAGCTAGTTTTCTAAGACCAAACATTCACATCCATCACAAGAAGCAACACCACTAAGATCTACATTCTAGGTTTCATACAATCATAAATAAACACAATAGGAGGTTTAGCTAAGCATATTAAGAATAAAGCAAGAACAATAAATCTAACAACACATAGACATATTGAATGATTGAGTAAACCTTACTTGATTAAAACATGAATTGGAAGAAGTATAATACGGTTTTTAGGACCTAAAATCGTCTCCTATAGCTGCTAAACGAACTAGGGTTCGTACCCCCTTTTTATTCTAAAGTTACACACTGAAAACCCTAAATTCGGGTTGGTATATATAAGAAAATCATCACGACGGCGTCGCGTTTTAGTCGTGACGCCGTCATAAAATAAATCTTCTAGATCTGTGTTTGAGTCGGTGCGGGCTGACGCCGTCTTGAAATATGTGACGTCGTCACTTGATGAGTTGTGATGGCACCGTGTATGGCTTGTGACGCCGTCTCGAGGCTCTGTGAGCACAAATCTTCAAGATTCTTGGTGTTGGTTCGTAATCTCGTTCGTTTCTTCTCCAAATGAGCCCAAGTCATGTGTAATTTATCCACATGTCCTCCAAATGCGAAATACCTTAAAAGGAACGATTAAGTACCTATTTTGGGCATAAACACATGATTTTAGTAGTTAAACGACCCTGGAAAAGTGTATAAAATGACACCTCATCAAATACCCCTACATATAGGATTTGCTTGTCCTCAAGAAAATGGGATTTTCTACCTAGACAATAACAAGATGAGGGGTCATTTTACCTACTCTTTAAACATATTCTATAACACAACCTTCTAGACCTCGTAATTAAAAGCACAGAAAGTATATACTAGCTCCTCACATAAGTGTTTGGAATTCTCTCTTTCACTCGGGTGTATAATGAATTATAACATATGGGGGAAATGGAAAATCATACTCATTACCTGTAATAGCATATAAATTACCATAGGCTTGGTAAAGGATCAAACCTCCATTGCTAGGTGCAAGTATTATTCATTACTATCTAAGAGGTCTTTATAAAGGGTTGTGGGGTGTAGGTGTAAGATAACATATAATAGAAACGGAAACGGATGGGATACATTTAGGTGGCTTTGGGTGAATTTGGAGTGGAAGGGTTAACTAGTTATTTACACGAATACACGCTGATTTGGTTGTTAAGCCAAGACTCGGACGAAGATATACAAACTCTACACAACTCTACATCAATCTCTTTCTTTTTCTTTTCTCATTTTTTTTAATAACATAATACATCACATGGGGGTTTATAACACGTACCCCTACACTTGAGCTTTTACATGCGAGATATTTACAATCTAACTAATGACCCAATTTGAGGCGGATCAAAATAACATGGATATCATTTGACAAACATATGAGGGTATTGACTTAACTTTTCTTCCCCATTCTTTCACGAAATAAATACTACCATGAATCCCAATCATCCCAAAACTATATTTACAGGGATAAGGACTTAGCAACCGTGTACTCAATAATTAACTTGGGTTAAAACACAATAATGTACTTAAAACGAGTACATATAAGGTAGGCTAAGACTTTTTGGGTGTAACGATTAGGTTAAGGGTGACAATGCTCTTCATTAATAGTCCAGATTAACCAGAAAATTATGAGAACCGTGAAAAATGATAGGCTCGGAGGGTTGTACTAGGATATCCTGCACTAAAGGTGAGTGCATGGCAAAGGTGTAAGATAGTTATATGATCGAGGTGACCATCATAAAAATTATAGGTTTAAAACATGGGTTATTCCTAATGCCTCTTATCAAGCAAATCCTAATACTTACTATGCGGTCTCGGGATGCATCACAAAAACAAGTTCTAGAATTTAATATGCTACCGGTACACTCATATGAATTTTACTAACACCAAACATTCTAGAAAAGGCAACGAAGACCACACGTACACATCTGTAATGACAGAATAGACACATGTGACTGCTCACTCCTTAACTCGAACCGGGTAAAGATAAAATCATCTTCGGTTACCAACGATGGGTACCTGAATTCCTAAAGATCTAAGGGTGAACCTCATATTTTTGGGGTGGAATTTTGAGGGTTATTATGCTAGTCATATAAATTCCTATCTATAGGACGCTAGTAATACTCGGTTTTCATTGGTATGTGTTGTAAAAAAATTTAAATTTTGATAAAAATCACCCTTTTATGCTATGTTTTTATATATTACCCATCTTTTTAAGGAAAAAGCAAATGACAAATGAAAAAATAGTTTCTAAGGCTTATTTTCCCCTACACTTAAATTAAACATTGTCCCCAATGTTCTCTATAAGTACCCATTAAAACAAATAAAGGGAAAAGAAAACAAGGAAAAGAAATTAGTACTCTCCTGGTTTACTCAATAATAGAGAAGAAACATGCAATAACTGGTTAAATCATCCTACGAGAATCATCCAATGAAACTTCCAAAGAACTTCCAAGCTTCTCCTCATCAAATATAACCTGTAATCAGAGACAAAGACAACTATACCAAGCATAAAATGTGCGATTTACCAATATACAATGTGAATTTAGGGTTCAACTCAATAGATAGGATGAAAGAATTGTTAAACTCATTAGGTTTTACAGAAAAAGAATACATATATTAAATGTTGTGCAAGTTTTATTTTCAAAAATAATTAAAAGCTTTTGAGTTTTCTGGACCTGGGCGTTTGACGCCGTCGGGATTGGTGTGACCCCGTCACAAGAGTCGGGGTGACGGCGTTGTGTGTTAATCGTGACGCAGTCTCCACTGTCTGTGAAAACGAAATTTTTATTTTTGATGAAAAATTTCCTGCACTTGATTCCATAAGTTAGTTCCTGTATAAATGGCTATACAAAACTTGAGATTTAACAATTCAATCATATGACTCAAAACTGACGCGAATTAATCTAAACAATTCATTCAACATGTTTGAATTTTGGCTCAAAAGCCGGATAAATTCCCCTACACTTATTGTTTGCAAAATACATTTGTTTGAAATTAAGACGAGGTTAAAAACAATACAAAGCATGATTACAATATAATTCAAACATAATAAAACAAATGGTAAAGAATTAAAACACACATAACACTCTTAATATGCGGGAAAAGTAAATTGGGTTGCCCCCCAATAAGCGATTTTCTTTATTAACGAGTCTTGTAGCTAGACTTGAAGTCACTTATCCTTACATGACTTCTCCTTCATCATCCACTCCTTCCTTGGTTGCAATAAGAGTGGGATGCATGCCTTTGAAATTTTTGTTCCTCTATTGGTTAAACTGCATCTCCCTTTCCAAGTGGAGCTTTATCTTTTTTTCCCATTCAAGGACTAGCCTATTTACGGTCATAGTGGGGGCTATGGGCTCTATGTTGTATTTTACTCCTTTGTCAGTTACATTGGAGGAATCGGGTACCCTATGAAAACTTACTTTATGCTTTCCTGATCTTAGAGTTATTGTGCTAGTATCAAACTTAATTGAGGCCTTAGCTGTTGTCAAGAATGGTGTTCCTAAGATGAAGGGCATGTTTTCGTTTTCCCTGATATCCAAGATCACAAAGTCTACAGGGTATACGTGTTCAGCGACCTCTACTAGTACATCCTCAGCGATTCCTAAGTGGTAAATGTACGAGTGGCTAGCTAGTGAGAGTCTGATGTCTGTCTCAGCAGACCTTTCGTCGGTGAGTTTCATGTAGGTGGAGTAGGGCATGACGTTCACGTCGGACCCTTGATCGACGAGGGCGATCACGTGCTTAAGGTTCCCTATGCTGCAAGGAATTTCGAAATTTCCTCTGATGTCCTCCTTCTTTGTTATCATTTTCTAAAGAATTGCATCATAAGCAGGTCCCCCAGGTAATACTTTATACTCCTTCCCCTTTTTTTCCAGCTTGGGTTCTTGACCGGGAGTTATTGAATATGTTGTTGTTGACTAGCCCCTTTATCAGTTTTTCATTAATCTTATGCTTTAGTTAAAATGCAACAGGCTGAGAACCGGGTGCTTCCACTGCTTCTTTGCTCTCAGATGTTTTGATTGATTTGGTTTCGTCCCCATTTTCAACTTCATTTATTTTCTCAACCTCTGTTACCGGTGTTTCCGTTTCTGTTTCGGTGGGTTTCTCAGCGTTGTCGGGTGTTACCTTCGTCCAATTACTCCCTCCTTCTTCTTCTTTTGTCAGAGAGATGGAGTTCACGTTCTTGGTGACGGGGAATTTAGCTTCTTCTCTTATTAATACTTTCTCAGGGGTTCTGCTAGTTGTGAGTTCCTATAGAAGCCCGAACATTTCAGTCATCCTACCATTGATCTCCTCGCGTTGGTTAAAAATGGTGTTCTCGAATCTTTCCATCCTTTCGGTGTGCGCTTCTATGTAATCTCGTACTCGACCTGTACATTCACGAAAGGCAAAAGTGCTTAGTTTTGGTGGTTCATTCTGATTTTGCGGACGGGAGTTCGGATGGAATGCATTGACATAAGCTTGGGGATGTGTGCTTAGCTCGGTGCGGGCTTCGGTCGTGACCCTCTTAGTAAGAATTTGATATGGTCTTCGAGCTTGAGGAGTCTTCGGTCGGGTGTTTTCGGGACGCCTTGAGGCATGGAAATGGCTTTGACCGGTTTGACGAATTCTTTTGTTTCATCCTAACCTTCATGGTCGTAGAGGGCGATGTTCTTAATAATTTCCCAAGATTCGTCGATATTCTTATTGCGGAGTTTGCCGCCGGCGGCGCGGTCAATCTTGCACTTAAGATGGAAGGAGACATGATCATAGAAAATTTGAATTTGAAGCCAACGATCAATGCCATGGTGAGGGAATTTTGAGAGTAAGTCCTTGAAACGAGTCCATGCTTTGGATAGAGATTCTTCATGATGTTGTTGGAACATTAGGATATCGTTGCGGAGTTTTGCGGTCCTTCTCGGTGGAAAGAATTGAGCATGGAATCGGGTAGTAAGATCCTCCCATGTGGAGATGGATCCTGCTGGAAGGCATTCAAGCCAGTTGCTAGCTTGATCGCGTAGGGAAAATTGAAATAAACGCAGGAGCGTTCTTTCCCTATTTTCACCGTCAAGGTCAAGTGAGTCCACAAGTTTAAGAAAGTTCTTGAGGTGTTGATTTGGATCCTCGGACCGTAGTCCGTAGAATGAGCATCCGTTTTGCACCAACCGGATGGTGTCGGATTGAAGAGGTACCACGTTGTTCCATTCGGGGAGCTCGTTGGTATTCCTATAGCCCTCGTGGCTTGGTTTGGAGTAATCTCCAAGAGTACGGATAGGATTCTCGTCTCCCATGGTGGTTGACGACAATGGGTTACGAAACAGATAACACGAAGAAATGATAGACTACAAGAAAGCTAATGTGCGAGAATTAAATCTTACTTGAAAGGATTCAGTAAGTAGAAATAAGCTAAACTATGATCAAAACCAAACTATTCCCCAGGCGGTGGCGCTAAAAACTTGATGTGCGGTTGTCATAGGACTTCTACACGAGAAGTTTTACAACTCCCTAGGCAGTGCACCTAATCATTGTAGTGTAGTATAGGCAAGACTCAGGGTTGTTTATCGTTCACTCAAGGACTAGGTTGGGAAAGCTTGATCATGGTCTAACAGAATTCTAAGGGTTGAGGGAAGATTCTTTTTTTATTTTTACATTTTATGAAAGTAGGTAAAATCGTATATTGGAGAGGTGGTTTAGTTTTAGCTATTAAACTAAATATGAATCTAAACGAATGGTGATAACAATGAGATAAAGATTGTGTCTATTTAATCATGTATTACTCCCTAGATTGCTTCTCTTAGTGTTGTTTCCTTGTCACACATGTGATGATCTATGAAAATATTTCCTAAAGCATGAACGAATTACACGAACTCGCTGTCTACTTAGTATGCCGCTAGAACAACACACATGCAAGGTAGTATGAAGACTATTACACGGCCCCTAGGAGTTTACTAAGTGCATGTGAAATACATTAAAAGTGGATCAACTATATTAGGGGGCAAGGTAGTATGAAGACTGTTACCCGATGGTATCCCTTCCACACAATCACATTTCCCTAGACATATCAATAGTGATACAGACAAAAGCTGGTTTTCTAAGACCTAACGTGCACATCCATCACAAGAAGCAACACCACTAAGATCTACATTTTAGGTTTAATACAATCATAAATAAGCACAATAGGAGGTTTAGCTAAGCATGTTTAGAATAAAGCAAGAATAATAAATCAAACAACACATAGACATATTGAATGATTGATTAAACCTTACTTGATTAAAACATGAATTGGAATAAGTACAATAGGGTTTTTAGGCCCTAAAATCATCTCCTACAGCTGCTAAACGAACTAGAGTTTGTACCCCCCTTTTTATTCTAAAGTTACACACTAAAAACCCTAAATTCAGGTTGGTATATATATAAGAAAATTGTCGCGACGACATCGCGTTTTAGTCGTGACGCCGTCATAAAATGAATCTTCTAGATCTGCGTTTGAGTCGGTACGGGCTAACCGTCTTGAAATATGTGACGCCGTTACTTGATGAGTTGTGACGGCGTCATGTATGGCTTATGACGCCGTCTCCAGGCTCTGTGAGCACAAATCTTTAAGAGTCTTGGTGTTGGTTCGTAATCTCGTCCGTTTCTTCTCCAAATGAGCCCAAGTCACGTGTAATTTATCCAAAATGTCCTCCAAATACGAAATACCTGAAATGAAATGATTAAGTACCTATTTTGAGCATAAACACACGATTTTGGGAGTTAAACGACCCTGAAAAAGTGTATAAAATGACACCTCATCAGATTGTAAATTATCAAGTATGTAAAAGCTCAGGTGTAGGGGTGTACCTATAAACCCCCCATGATGTATAATATGTTTAAGCAATGGCAGGGTATAAGTGTACAAAAAAATGTATATAAAAAAAGAAGTGAAAAAATATATGGGCTGCCATTTGCTTATGTTTATGTTTATCCTAGAATCAAGAAAAGAAAAAGAAAGAGATTGATGTAGAGTTGTGTAGAGTTTGTATATCTTTGTCTGAGTTCTTGGCTTAGCAATCAAACCAACGTGTACTCATATAAACAATTAGCTAACCCTTTTCACCCAAAAAGTCACTCCCTAAATGTATCCTATCCGTTTCTGTTTCTGTTAATTTTATCTTACACCTATACCCCACAACCCTTTAAAAGACCTCTTAGATAGTAATGAATAATGTTTGCGCCTAGCGGTGGAGGTTTGATCCTTTACTAAGCCTATGGTAATTTATATGCTATGACAGGTAATGAGCGTTTATTTTCCATTTCCCTATTATGTTATAATTTATTATACACCCGAGTGAAAGAGAAAATCCCAAACACTTATGTGAGGTGCTAGTATATACTTTTCATGCTTTTAATTACGAGGTCTAGAAGGTTGTGTTGTAAAATACTTTTAAAGAATAGGTTAAATGACCCTCATATTGCTATTGTCTAGGTAGAAAATCCCATTTGCTGGGTCATTTGATGAGGTGTCAATTTATACACTATTTCTGGGTCATTTAACCCCTTAAATCATGCAAATATGCCCAGGTTATGTGCTTAATTGTTTATTTTTAGGTTTTTAGCACTTGGATGGCTTTTGGAGGAAATACACATGAGTTGGGCTTATTTGGAGAAGAAACGGACAAGATTATAGACCTACACCAAATCTCTTGAAGACTTATGCTTACAGTGGTTGGAGACGGCGTCGTAGGCATAAAGCGACGCCGTCGTAATCTATCTAGTAACGGCATTAGGAATTTGGCGATGGCATCAGGACGTGGCCGACTTAAAGAGGATCTAGAATCATCTATGTGGCGACGCCGTCAGGATTATAAAGCGACGCCGTCGCATTGATATCTCTATAAATATAAAGCCGTTTTTAGGGTTTTGTGTGTATAACTTTGGGATAACTTTGTATAAACCTAGGGAGACGAACCCTAGTCATTTTAGAACCTTTATAGGTCGTTTTTAGGGTCTCATAACCCTATTGTACTACCTTGAATCTATGTTTTAATTAAGTAAGGTTATTTATCATTAACCATTCAATATGTCTATGTGTTGTTTGATTGATTTATCTTCTTGCTTTCTTTATAACATGCGAGGCTAAACCCTCCTTTGTATTTATCTATGATTGCATGAAACATAGATTGTAGATCCTTTTGATGTTGCTTCTTGTTGATGAATGTGCGTGTTAGGCTTTAGAAAACCAGCTTTTATCTATATCGTTGTTGATATGTCTAGGGAAACGCGAGTAGTGTAGAAAGGATACAATGGGTAACAGTCTTCATACTACCTTACCCATTATTGGGTTGATCCCTCTTAAGTTATTTTACATGAATTTAATATACTCTTAGGGGCCTTGTAATAGTCTTCATACTACCTTACTTGTGAGTTACTTTAATGGAATATTAAATAGACGGCGGGTTCGTGTAATTCGTTCATGACCTAAGAAATACTTACACAGATCATCACAAGTGTGACAAAGCAACGGATCTAGGAGAAGCAATCTGAGGAGTAATGCATGATTAGGTAAATACATTTGCTTATCATAAAGTTATCACCAGTATATTAGATATTAATTAGTTTAGTAATTAGTTAAACAAACCAACCTCTCAAACCATAGATTTACCTGCTTTCTGTTAAATATAAAAACACAAAAATAATCTTCTCTCAACCCCTAGAATTCTGTTAGACCGTGATCAAGCCTTCCCAACCTATTCCCCTAGAGAACGATAACAACCCCCGAGTCTTGCCTATACTACACTACAACGATTAGGTACAATGCCTAGGGAGTTGTAAAACTTCATGTAGAAGTCCCTTATGGCCTCGAACATCATCCCAGAACTGTATACACTGATAAAACCCGACTTAGCAACCATGTACTCAAGCAAATAATTAACTGGGGTTTACAAATGTAATAACAATAATGTACTAAAAATGAGTACATATAAGGAAGGCTAAGGCGATTTGGGTGTAACATTTAGTATGGGTTGTAAACAATGCTCTTCATTAATAATCTGTAATCCATCAGAAAATTACGAGAACTGCGAAAAGGATAGCCTTAGAGGGGTGTACAAGGGGTATCTTGCACTAAAAATAAGTGTGAAGCAAGGGTGTGGAGGTAGTTACATGATCGAGGAGACCATCATAACTATATAAAATAAAGGTTTAAAACAAGGGTTTATCCTAATGCCTCTTATCATTTAGCAAATCCGAATCACACGAATGCGATCTCACTAGAGGTCTCGGGATGCATCACTAAAACAAGTTCTAGAATTTAATATACTATTGGTACACTCTCATAATTTTAACCGATACCAATGCTCCAGAAAAAGAGACAAAACCACACATGCTCGATCAAATCCATGAACGAGACACATGCGATTGCTCAAATCCTTAACTCGAGCAAGCTAAAGGTTAAAATTATCTAAAAACATCAAATATGGATGTTTTAATTCCTATAGATCTAGTGGCAAACCTCACATTTTTTTGATGGAATTTTTTTGTGGTAGGATTTTTGTGCTAGTCATATAACTCCTATCTATGAGACGCTATTAATACTAAGTTTTTGTCGGTATGTACCATAAAAAATTAATTTGGGTCAAAATTACCGTCTACACTACGTTTCAGTATATTACTTATCTTTTTTAGGACAAAGCAAATGAAATTGAAGGAATGGCTTCTAAGGCTTTATTTCCCCTACACTTATTTTGAACATTGTCCCCAATGTTCTACAAGTACCCTGAAAAACGAATAAATGGAAAATAAGAAAAGCAAAAAAAAACTAGTACTCCCCTGGTTTTGCTAAATATTGGAGAAGAAACAAGATAAATCGGCTAAATCGTCATCCAAGAATCATCCACATGAAAATCCTAAGAACTTCCGGACTTCTCCTTATCAAATATAACCTACAAATCAAAGACAAGAAACAACTACACCACGCGTAAAGTTCTACGGGATAATAATATACATCCTTCGTTTATAAGGTTTAGACACTACGAAAGCAATAAAGATAGGATAAATGTACTAATGTAATCGTGTTTTTCTGCAAGGATTGGAAAAATTAAAAATTCTGGAAATTACACAAAATTAATTTTTCAAAATTTCAAGAAAATACGAATTTTATAGTAACTGGGCTAGCAACAACATCAAGAAAAATTCCTGACGCCGTCTCCAGGAACTGTAAATATTTTTTTCTTCGTTTCTTGGAAAAAATTCCACACAAATATCCTATTAGTTATTTCCTGTAAAAATTTACTGCATAAACCATAAGAACGATTATCGCAAACATATGACTCAAAACAAACACACAAGAGACACAAGACGCGAATTAATCTAAACTATTTATTTTACAAGTTTGAAATGGTTCTTAGAAACTGGATATTTTCCTTAACACTTATTTGATGCGAAATACCTTTGATTGCAATTAAGACAAAGTTAAAGCCAAAACAAAGCATGATTACATGTAGTTCAAACATATAAGATCAAACAATAAAGAATAAAACACACGACACGCCTAAAATGCATAAAATAAAAGATTCGGTTGCCTCCCAGTAAGCGCTTTTGTTTATTAGAGAGTCTTGTAGCTAGACTCAAGGTCACACACCTTACGTGACTCCTTTTTCATCACTCACATCACTGCCACCATTCTTAGATGCAGAACATCTATCATCAAACACTTTACTTCTCCATTGGTTGAATCCCATTTCTTTCTCTTGATGGTACTTGATTCTTTACTCCCATTCTAAAATTCGCCTACTCATGATATTTGTTGGGGTTATGGGATTTATGTCTTCTTCGGTTTTTTTCTCGATTTTGCAAGGGGATTTGGGGATCTTAAAGAAATTTATCTTATTCTTGCCAGATTTTAGAGTTATTATCCCCTTATCAAATCTAATCTTGGCCTTAGCCATTGTTAAGAATGGCGTTCCTAAAATGAAGGGCTTGTTATCATCCTCCTCTATGTTTAAAATCACGAAATCCATGGGGTACACATAGCCAGCTATATCAATCAACACGTCTTCAGCTATTCCTAAGGGGTAAATATACGAGTGACTAGCTAGGGAGAGTCTAATGTTGGTCCCTACCGGCTTTTCGTTGGTTAGTCTATTATAGATGGATATGGGCATGATGTTCACATCGGATCCTTGGTCGATTAAGGCATTCACATAATTTAATCTTCCTATGCTACATGGTATCACAAAGTTGCCTTCCATATCATCTTTTCTAGCTAACGTTTTCTTAAGAATTGTGTTGTATATAGGTTCTGCGGGTAATGAATGTAGGTCTCATAATCCATCTTCCCTAAACGTGTTGCTAACAAAAATCGTTGTACATATGGTTATCTACAAGACCCTTGATTATTTTCTCATTGATTTCATTTTTGAGGTAATGTCCTATGGGTTGTGACCCATGCATCTCTACTAGTACATCCGCATTCATTTCCAATGTAGTGATGTAACACCCCACCCAATTTACATTGGGTTGCGCAGTGGAATTAGCAATTTGGATGTTACTAAATAGCACCATTCACCAAGATAATAGAAATGACCCAAATGAGATGTTTTAACAAATATATGTTCCATTATTATTTAGAGTTAAAATGCGTTTAGGTCCCCACAGAATCGCAACCATCGTCTAGTACAACATTTGAAAAGACTGTTCAAATAAAAGACATTATTTTAACATAACTTAAGACATTGTTTTTGAAAGACCGGAACACACAAGTAATCTTTCAACAAATCCATCACACGCACGATACCTCCACGCCACCGTTGCCTTTATCCTTGGTTACGTGGGATAAAACATGTTTAAAACATCAACAATAAAGTTGAGTGAAATTCATAGAGTTTAAAATAATTAATAACAATCATCTTTGAACACACAATTAGTTCTCGAGAAAACAGAGCAACGAATGCAATTTTATAGCAACTTATTTTCTTTCACGCAATAAGCTCATGAAACCGAACGTTAACAGTACATATGGAAATTCATATGTTAGTGTGCCCCAAAACAAGGTATTATTGTCATATACCTACTACTTTCTAAATACAAAATGTCCGTTACAGGGTGCTCACCTTCGGATTCATACCATGGACAGGGTTGTCAAACCCAATAAATCTATTTAATGCATTTGCGTTCACCTCGAAAGACAATTAACGGTTCATGAAATAAGGGACTTCGACAATAGCAACTTATGCGGAAACAATCTCGTAATCGGGTCCACCATACCATAAAATCATATGTGTTCGATTTTATAAAACAAACATGTATCCTCCTCGCGGGTTTTAAAACAATTAAAAGATTTAAATGCGAGGCTATGAACTCACCTTAAGCAAATATCCAAATCAATCAAGCGCAAGTAACTTCACGTCTTAATCGCGACCTATATAGTACATATATAGCGGTACGTGACTAAAAGTATATTAAATCATATATTGCATACTTGCATATATATATATATATATATATATATATATATATATATATATATATATATATATATATATATATATATATATATATATATTACTATTACGTATATACAATCATATACTAAAATCTCCAAGTGCGACGCAAAACATTTCATCTTGACACACTTAACAATATTACCACATTTTCCATAAAGTTTCCATTTTTAGAAAGTTACCGAAAGTAAGGATAATATAATCCGAACTTCATATTTCGTCATCAATTAACTAACATTACGAACCCTTTGCTTATTATAGACTCATTCAAAAGTTTACGCAAGTTTGACTTTCTTAAGTCAAACTTTATAGTTGACTTTTTATCTCAAAAATACCCAAACTTGACTTGGCCGTAAAACGTTCGTTTTTAAGAGTTACAAATCTCACCTCATATCAAAACGGACCTTAGAACATCTTTTATCATTTTCAAAAGCCTTAAATAGATTTTAAAAATTTCTCGACATGCCACGGTCAAGTCAAACTTTCTGGTCAAACATGGTCAACCCAAAACCTATGAAAATGACATTTTCGACATAATTCGACTATCAAAATACACTTAATTAGCCTATATAATTATACCAAAACCATCAATATTTAGTCAATAACAAAACATGCTTTCAATAATTTCCACACTTGAATCATCTAGCAATAATCATATGCATGCAATAACCACAATTAAATCACTACAAAATATAACTAGGATACTCACAAAGCAATAACAAAACTCAATTTTGTTTCCCCCTTGGTTAGACCGTACGGACGAGACCCAAACCAAACAAACCGAACCCTTTTTCAATTAAACCTCTTGCTAATAACAACAATCTAACCACTTTAAACACAACCTTTCACTCTAAATCACTATAACTTGACCCAAAATCTAACATTTTCAAAACTTAATGCATGTGAGGTTTCTATAGTGGGATTTGTAGCTCTTGAAACAAGGATTAAGATGGTATAATTTGATTTAATCGCATATCGGAAAATAAGCCAGAAAAGTGTGTGTTTGTATTGTGTCCGGTCGAAGAGAGGGATGGAAGACAAGGATGAGTATTTTTTTTGTAAAAGTGTTAAGTGTGTGTGTTTGATGTTATTTATAGGAAGAAACTTTGGCATTTTGTCAAAACTAGTCTCTCCATCCTTAATCTCTTTTAAAACTAGTACAAAGCTTCATTTCTTTTATGTAAAATTGGCTAAAGACTAGGGTCACACCACGTTTAATAATATTTGAAATCCGTCCCACTAATTTTAATTTAAAACGTTTAATAATCATTAAACCTCGTAAAACACGACTTTTAAACATGGTTTTTACAAAAACTGGGGGAAACGTCGTAAAATACAAAAATAACATATTTACGCTCTCAGAGCAACAAAATTCATTATTCTGACTTTCTTAGACACTAAAAACAAATAAAAACTCAACCACGGATTGAAATTACCTTATAAAAGGAAATTCTCATCAAACCTTACATAGCATAAACGACTATAATTATCTATAATTATTTACGTAACTAAAAATAGTTATCTTAGCTCGGGATAGACATTGACCTGACGCTCGGGTTGTTACACAAATGGTCTAGAATGACTGGGATTTATGTTTATACGGTGGTTTGACAAAAAAGTCAACAGAGTATGGTGGTGGTGTAATAGAAAACAGAAAACAGTTACAATGGTGGTAGCAGGATGTTGCTCTGATACTAAATGGAACACACTAACAGGATCACAAGTATTGTAATCGAGCTTGGCAACCCAATACGCTCCGAATACGCTATATATAATATATAAGTATATAAGGATTATATCAAATAATAGTATAGTAAGTATTTTCCGTCGAGTTTGAGAAATAAACTTTTAACCAAAGTTGTCTCAAAAACCCCCCGGGTCGTTTTCCCTCGACGAAGTGTGAATTGAAAATCGATTAAGTCTGTGATCGCGCGTTTTGAATGGTTTAAAATGATTTTGATTTGGGTTCCTAAATCCTACTTGACATATTGATAAAGTAAATAAAAGCATAAAAAACGAGCAAAGCAATAAAAACAAATAAACATGTAAAGCATTAAACAAAAACAATTATTTAAAACGAGAAAAATAAGCAAGCATAATAAATTCAATTTTAAACATGCAAACTACTAAAAATAAATCCTACATTAAAAGAAATTATTTTTTTATTATTATAATTTAAAAAAAAACTTTAATCTAAATAAATGTTGCAAATTAATAATCTCTAATCATATTTTAAATCTGCACTAGTTTCTAAACACTAAATGAGCAAATAAATCAACTAACTAAACATGGCAAATGTTATAACATCAAAAGATAAAAATAAGTCTACACTAAGCATGGCAAAAATCAAATAGGCAAACATATTATAAAACGATAAAATAAATCTACTTTAAGTATTGAAAAAATTTAGAGAATGACACCGAATTGAAGAGCCGCAATTAATCAAATACCACCCGATTTATTTAGCTAAAACAAATAATCAAATTCGGTCTAGCTAAATAAACCCTTAAGCTCCACGCCTCATGAGTAGACCGGTACCAAGAAGTCAAACAAATACAACAAACTGTTAGAGATATAAAAATATCTAATACTAACAGATTGTAAATTCAGTTCACTAAAACCTATTGGCCCATTTAGAATTCAACAGACCAAACGCATCCTACTAGTCCAAATGTGGCCCGAACTACTAGTAACCCCCAAATGAATTCAATAATCAACTAAATTTTCCAAGCTTTGGCCTAACAATCTAACGAGGCTCAAAGTCGAATTCTAAACAAACTTAAGAACTTTGAGAAATGGTTATACGAGTTTAGCAAATTTGTAACTAAAATAAACTATCTTCTAATCAACTTAAACTATTTCTAAGCACACAAGAGATCACATATCAATTTAATAAGCACAAAAGTTTATAAAGCTACTCGAAAAATGCCACTTTAAGAGATCTATTAAGCTAGGACGAAATCTAAACATTAAATTGATAAAATGAGACTAGTGAGCAATTTATTTGAACCAATAAGTAAACGAAATCAAAATTTAGAGATCTAAAAGCACTTTAGAACGTATTAACTACTTATCTCCCAAAACGAATAAGTCAATAAGCTCACGAACCATTGATCCACACAATATAAGCTCAAATAACAATTTAAAAAAAAACTTATTTAATCAGACAAGTTGAGCTTAAAAACATTAAAACAATATAAGCACAAAAATAAACTAAGTTCGAGCTTATTGTAGCTTATTGTTTCAAAAAGTGTTTAAAAACAAATGATAATGAGTCGAATTAGCTTTGAGAGCTTATAGGAGTCATTATCTAGGTTATTAAGAACTTTTGATAATAATGATCTGCGAGAATAAGCACGAAACTTCAGCTTATTGAATAAGCTATCACCAAAATAAAGAGAAACGAACAAATAAGTACCAAATAAACAAACTAAGATCTAAAATCAACTTTAAACCAAATTTATTACATCATATTAATAAGCTTGTGAAATAAGCTAGATACAATAAGCCAGAAATGAGAAATAAGCTACTACAAAACTAAAAATAAGCTAAAAGCTAAAACTAGAAAAAAATAAAAACTAACTAACTAACTGCATAATGAAAGGGAGCGAGTTCATTTTATATGGGACCAAGGGGGTGAAATTGTAAATTTGAACTAATCATTTGTGTAGTTATTGGCCAATCATTGGCTGACTTTTGAGCTCACACGGATAGCCAACTTGTATACTTTTGATCCAGTCGTCATAAAGCCGCCACGTGTATATTCTTTAAGCTTCAAATGCACGCATCAATTTATATCTATTTGATCACTTATGGAGAGAATTGAAATGATATACAACTTGCCATTCATGTGTCCAAATCTAATTTGCTCTTTTTATTATAGTGCTTGGTCACATGATTCCTAATGAATTATTTAGCCCTCACGTGCCCATGACGTGTGGCTGATGTCACCTTCATATCTCAAATCAGATTTTTATAATTTAATGTTGGGCTTTTAAATTGGTCTTAGCTTAGCTTGGGCTGGCCCGACCCATAAAATGGGTTACGGGCTGGCCCATTAAGATCTAAGGGCACCATTGGACTCGTATTCTCGTGCTCTTTCCAATCCCGTGCTCGGTTTTGTCTGGTTTTGTCTTTATTTTGTCATTTCCTTATATCCGGTACCTGCACATACACAAACACAAAAACAAGCATATACATTGTATTTTCCACATGTTTTTGGTTATTTGGGCTCGTCTTTCATGGTAAAAGGTTTGTTATAAAATAGCAAATACCAAATTCCCCCACACTAAAGTATTGCCGTGTCCTCACGCAATGTAATAAATACGCGCTTAAAACTAAAAATCTTGATCCCCCTCGACTAATTACCTCGAAAAGTAGTTAAGTGTTCATCGAGGTGAATTAAAGAATCAAGAGTTTAGAGAAGCCCTATTTTTACCATTATTGAAGATATACGCTCATTACCACTAATATTTTTGTTTTTCTCTTTTTCTCATTATTTTTTTATATATATTTTAGCAACTAACTAATTTGACTTTCGTTATTTTCATAACCGTTAGGGATCATAGAACAAGATGCATTTCGATCCGAGAATGCCCCAAAAAGGATAAATTCATCGTCCCCGACTTTTCACTCGCTCCAAACCAAGCTTAAAACGAAATCACAGTTAAATATCAATTAAGATGCTAACACTACTCATATTTGCAACTTGTGAACTTTTCACTCCCGACAATTATTATATCTTAGGTGAATGTGCTATTTTGAATTTCAACCATGGATCAACGTTTTGCAAAATTCTATGTTTCACGTTCCACCCAAGAATAATGAGTTTGAAGGCGAGATCATCCCATGTAGCGACTTTCGTCTCGACACATCCCAACCTTGCGGCTAAGTGACCAGGCTTTTGACACCCCACAGAGACTAGTATCGGGACTCACGGACCTTAGGTTTCAAAAACTCTCAGGTTTCCCGTTTACACATAGCTTATTTAAAAACTTAAAATAGAATAGTCAAAGTTCAAAAGCATATTTAAATTTAACAAAAAGAGATCTATTTATTAATTCATATTAAACATAACATTTATGCAATTGTAACCCTCGACCTTTTAGAAGGCTGCAACATCGGTTGTGAGCCGGCAAGATGCAGCAAACTTTTATCAGTCTCGGATTTTTATTCTTACTATGGGCTTTCTTTAGAAGACTACCACATCGGTTGTGAGCCGGCAAGAGGTAGTAAACTTTTATCAGCCCACAGTTTATATTTATTATATTTTTTATTTTTCATCATTTTCCATATATATGTTAGTTTATATATATATATATATATAGAGAGAGAGAGAGAGAAAACTTCTTTTTGAAAAATTCAAGTATAAATTTGAACTAAGGACTAAATTTTATTGCTATAGACTATAATAGAATTGTTGATTTAAGTTAATCTCCCAAAAAGCACGTTTGAATTAGTCCGGTTAGAAGCTTATGGGAGAAAAAGCCACAATTGCATACATGTGCTATTAAGATTTCCTAAATAATCCCAGTTGTTTAGCATCCAAACTCATACTTGACACTATCATTTTTCGTTCATCGCGAAAATCTTGAACGCTTAGCCTAAAAGATTAAGGAACAAGCTATAGCTCAACACGCTCGAGTCGGGTCAAAATTTATTCTTATTCTACCCGTAGGAAAGTCAAAATTGTGACAAAACACTTATTTTAATTTTTTGAGAAATTTAAAAAAAATTTCATGTTTTGTTTTGAAATTTGTGTAAAAACGTGATTACGTGAAAACAACGGTTGCAGGCACAAAGTACCATGCAGAACTATAGAATCCCCCCCGCCCCCCCCGTATACTAAAACTACAATTGTCCTCTAAGTGAAATTAATACCCCCATACTAATTTCAAGGATAATTCAAGTATTAAGGGTTTCTCTACGCAAATCTAAAGTCATTTATTTAAGTATGCTAAAGATAAACGATAATCATAAGAATAGGTATTATTGGATTCCTAATAAGCAAGGAATGAAGCCTCGAATAAATGAATGGACAGAACCCATTAGCACAAGAATTCTTCAAATCCCGTGTATCCTGGACAAAACATCACAAACCAACCAAACACAGAAACACGAGAAAGGAAGAGCGAGACCCCCTCACATTCATTTGTTAGAAATAGATAAGAAGATAGAAAACGCTTGTTTTTTGGTTAACCGAGTCACGAGCTTGACTTCGACCATGAATTAGATTTTGTTTTTGTCCATGTAGGAGGCAAATGAAGAGAAAATCTCATCGGAGCGTATCATTAATGTTTGGATTAACATTAAAGCACATGAAAAGTTCCATCCCGAATGAGAACCGAGGCGTCTAAGTGGAGGATAGCCAGGTTCGAAAATGTGTTTCGCTCCTGGTGGGGAGAGAAGTAAAGGAGAATCCCATGGTAGGTGAGAAACAGCAGAAAAGACCGAATGACAAATGTGAAGGAATCGTCAACTTCAAGTATTCCAAGAAACATTCAATATAGCTCCCCCCCCTAGGTCAAAACATCATCTTCATTAAGCCTCATCAAAATTGTTTATCACAGGGTGCATCGGCTCAATGTCCAAAGGAAAACGCTCATACACAGAATCGATCTTCGTTAAGTAAGTTGTCAAGAAAAACGATATCCCCCTCCGAGTCTAAATCACTCTCAATACCCGGAGGTATCGAGTCTTCCAAACAAGAAATGTATCAACCTCCTCTACAAGAAAGTCACTATCCACAACTGGAATAGGAGAAGAGGAGGGATTTTCAAGCAAAAAGGAATAAACGGAGTGAGTTTCAATGCTTCGATCTTATCAACGAGAAGGTCGACGTTTAATAATTTCTCACGAAGAATCTCGTCCTCTATTTGAATCGTCTTCATCAAAATCGTTTAATAATTTCTCATGAAGAATCTCGTCCTCTATTTGAATCGTCTTCACGAAGAATCTCGTCCTCTATTTGAATCGTCTTTATCAACGAGAAGATTGACGTTTAATAATTCCTTCTTCTTCATCATCAAAATCTTCTTCATCAAAATCGTCTTCATCAATTCCCGGT
Source organism: Tanacetum coccineum (assembly GCA_026074375.1). Classification (NCBI taxonomy): domain Eukaryota; kingdom Viridiplantae; phylum Streptophyta; class Magnoliopsida; order Asterales; family Asteraceae; genus Tanacetum; species Tanacetum coccineum. The sequence continues at coordinate 8,357 of BQNB010000669.1, read as the reverse complement.
AAAATTGGATCAATAAAATCGAGTTCACCGACAACTCCTCGGGAAGAAAATCAATCTTAGGAGATGTGATCGAACTATCTCGACTAAGCAAAGAGTAATAAATCATTATCAGCATCAAAATGAAACACAAACGGCACAATCACTAATATCTTCGGAAATACCTTTAAAACTTCACTGGGAATGGGACAAGGTTCTCGAACACTATCTTTTCCGTTTTCTGGAATAGTGTTTAAAGATGCTCGTCCCCCATATTAGGAGAGTTATACGGGCTCCTCAATCGGTAAGTCTAGGTGTGATTTCTTAGGCTTTCTATATTATCACAGTAATACTATCATCAAAAAAAAAAAAAAATTCATAAAAAGATCAGACCCATAGGAAAAATTCAAATTTATAAGAAAATTTTGGCTGCCGGCTCCTCCCTGCTCTGCCTGTTTTGATTAAATTGCCCTTGAAAATTTTGCAAATCCATCATAAGCTTAGTAGCAATTCCGCGATAACTTCCAGGTTGATTCGCTCTTCTTCCACAGCTATTGCTTATATTTAAGAAATCTCTCCTGCAGCTGCAATAAGCCATGGCACTTTTTTCTTCAGAAGTGTAATATAGAATCATACGCCTTTAAAAAGGCTTGAATGTTTCCATTAAAGTTTTCTCTTAGCTTGTTGTAACAACACGTGACTTGAGCAAGTTTAGTCAACCATAGTGTCGACTTATGTGTCCGTTGCACTGTACGTTTTATGTGATTTTAAGTGTTTTACGTGTTTATATGTTTTTGTGTGGATAATGTGAGAATTGATAATCAATCCATTAGCGTGATCGTGATCGTCTCATTAGGATTGGATTTGTGATTTATTGAGGTCATTTCGTTCACTTTTGAGTGACGAGGAAATGGTTATTGAGATTTTAGCATTTTTGTGTTAAATGTGTAAGTATTTATACATATACGTATTTTTGTGTTAGTAATTTAAGATAAGTTTAGGTTTTAAAGGTTAAGTTAAGAGAAATGAGTTATTTGATGGAGAAATTTCATTTTTATCACTTATAGTGATAATGGAATTGAATTAGTATTTTGAAAGAATTGTTTTGGTTAATAAGTGGTTGTCTAGGTGATGGATTAAAATGTGAAGCGTGTCATTTGTGAAAGAAATGAGTTTGTTAAAATATGAGAGTTTTTGGTAAACTTTCCATATATAGAAAGTGAATTTGGAAATGAAAAGTTATTTTTAGAAAGCGTAAAACGTAGGTTTTGCGAAAGAAGGTTTTGGAGATAGTTTATGGTTTTTATAAATTATCAAACTTCAAGTTCTTTTAGTAAATAATAAAGAAAATAAAAAAAATTATTTATGGATGAATAGTAAAAACGGGAATAGTAAAAAAAAGGAAAAGAAGTCCAAGTTGGGCTCAAACTTGTAGAAAGGGGTTATCCATTAGGCCTATATAAGCAAACCAAGGATTAGAAAATACAGATTTTTTTTCTCCCCCTTCTCCTTGGTCGACCGAATCCTCAAGAGAAAGAAAAAAAAAGTTTTTTTTTATCAAGTTATTAAGGTAATCATTCTATTCCTAGTTTAATCTTTTTAGTTATCATGTTAATTTATGTAATCTAAACATGATGGATTAAGTTTTATCATAAAATTTAATTAGGTTTTCTTAATTAGGGTTTAGTCTACTGTAATTAATGGTGAATTAATGATTAGGGTTCATAATTGTAAGTGGTTATGAGTTTTAATGAGGAATTAGGGCTTGAATTATGCGTTTTGGTGTTTAATTAATGAGCAGAATTTAGGCCAGATTGTTGGGAGAATATATCCTTGATAGAGAATGCAAACAACATGATTCTTTTTTTAAACTGTAGCTTTTTGAATCTTCTTTCCAAAAAATCTAGCCTCGAAGGTTTTTATGGTTGGGAAGGGGGTCAAATGTTGTTTACAAGACTCGTTGTCAAAACTGTGTTTTCAGACGAATTTTGAGTCAACTTAAGTGAGGTGAAAACCCTACTTAAGAAGTGTTTTAAATTAAGCCCTTTTACAGAACGTAACTTTCATATGTCTATTAAGAAACCCCAAAAGGGCTAAGGCTAAAATTAATTTTAAGTTGGGTTTTTAAGTCGAAACGTTTTAGTGTGCAATCAGATCCGAAATTGACCAGTTTGTAAGTTTGATTTTCAAAGGTATACTTAGGGGTTGAATGAATGCATGAGCTTCTGGGGGAAACTTAATATACACATGTGGGGTCATGTGTGAATTTTTGTGGGAATTATAGATGCGTTTTGGTATGGGTTTTGGGTCGTGCAAGTTGGGTCAAAATTCTGCATTAGAGCAGAAAGTTATAAGTGTTTAAAATAAAAGTAAAGAGTAAATAAAAGATATAATGAAGGTGTAAAATGATGGTAGAGAGTCTTTACATATAGTATAGATGATATTAGTCCATCATTAGGGTTGTTATATTGGATTAAGCGTTTAGCTTACCGATGGTAACATGAGCTTTTATTGTGTATAGTTGTTAAGGAAGGAGTTTGAATTGCTTGTAGCTGCACGAACAGGTGAGTTTCATAGCCCCTTTTTCTTTTGTTTTATTAGGGTGAAAATGATGCTATGTGTTAAACTGTTTTAATTGCTGTGATTATTTGCTACGTGTGATTGCTTTATGATTTGTTCGGTTGGGAGTGGTCTTTACTACTCAACTCAAACCAACTAAAGGGTTGAAATAATACCTACTGATGTGTGGTCCAGGCCTAAGTATAAGTTCCAGCTGGTAGACTTTTAGGTGCGTAAGTGACATATGGATAGTTCATGATTGGGTCAAGGGGCACGCTACCCTTTGGATTGTTTATGGATCGGGGGTAACGTTCCTACCAAAGGTGATTGTTTTGTATTCTTGTATGTTAGCTTCGGTGTGGCTGCGGGTGGGGGGGGGGGTGTCTGTATGATGGCTCATTTATTGTTCCTTGCAGTGTTTTTTTTATCATAGTACTGGTTCGGGATAATTTTAATTCGTGTCTTAAGTGTCTATGACTCTCGCCGTGACTTTATGTTGACGTTTTTGAGATCATTTTCTTAGTAATCAGTTTGAGGAATAATGATAGTAGGAGAAGTGGGCCTAGAGCAGACTTAGGATTGGCCTTGTGGAGTCTTCTTATTTTTTTTATTTAGACTTATGTTCTGCTGGATGATTTAAGTCTGGGATTGATTTACTTTTATGTGGTTTATGCATTTGCGTGTATGACATTACTTAATAATGCAAGACTCCTTTATCTTGTGTTGGGTATTGTTATGACACATAGTGTCCTCTGTGATTGTTTTCTTTTCCTTTTAGTATCTCTATAGTAGACGCCATTGTGTTGTAATGATATCCATGAAGTTTCACCTCGTGCTTCTGCCTTGGCGGGGTGTGACAAATTCGGTCTTCAGGGGTTTCTTCAAGAAACAAAAACTGACTGGACCCAACTTTATTGATTGGTATTGATAACTTAGGATTGTACTATCAATTGAGGATAAGTTGAATTACCTAGAGCAGCCACTTCCTCCTGTTCCTGTAGCTCCAGAAGGTCAGCAAGTTGCTCCTGAACTCATTGCAGCTCATACTGCTTGGATTAAAGGATCAAAAGAGATAGCTGGACTCATGCTTATGACCATGGAGCCAGAGATCCAAAGAAATCTGGAAAACCTTCATGCTTATGAGATGTTACAGGAGTTAAAAACTCTGTATTCCCAGCAAGCAGAGCAGGAGCTTCTTCAGACTACGCGAGATTTTCACTCTTGCAAGCAGGAAGAAGGGCAGTCAGTTAGCTCGTATGTTCTGAAAATGAAGGGCTATATTGACAATCATAGCGCATTTGGGGACCCGTGACACTCTGGCCTTACGGAGGTTGATTTTAATGCCTACGAAGGATTTGATTGGGCTTGTGCAGATTATAATATGCATAGCCATGGGGAAGACAGTTATGAGTTGCTTGTATTGCTAAAGCTCCTGAGCAAACTTTACACTCTTGCCCAAAAACAACGCTCCTGCGCTTATGCGATTCGAGCTGGTAAAGTCCAGAAGAGGTAAAGCATAAAAAAACGTCGTGCTCAAATTGGTTGCTAGGACTAAAATTTAGATGGAATGTGGAAATTATAAGCACGCTTATGGCTCCCTAGCCCAAGATTTCCACCTCCACCAAAAGGAAGATCCAACAAAGATCCAATCTGTCTATGGTGTGGTGAGACAGGTCATTGGAAGAGGAATTGTCCTTAGTATTTAGCCGAGTTGAGAAGAAAGAAAAGAACGCAGCTCTGGAGATGGTTGGTTCAGGTATCTTCACTATAGAACTCAATACTTTCCTTAATAGATCATGGATCTATGACATGGTTTTTTTTCTTTTATTATGGTACTCATATTTGTAATTACTTGTTACTATGGGCAATGGTCATGTGAAGTGTTGGAAGCAATTGGCATTTTTTATTATATGTCTCCTGAGTAGATTAGAGATTGCTTTTGAACAATGTCATTATCTCCTTTCTATTAATAGGGAGTAATTTATGTTTCCCGTTTGTACGAAGATTGGTTTTATTAATCGCTCGTGAATATACACAATTCAAGTTTCTAGGAATAACATGGTTTATTTTAGTGCTATCCCAAGAGATGGTATTTTTGAAATTGAGTTGCCTAATTCTTATCTAAATGAAAGTTCTATATATACTATAAGCAACAAAAGAGCCAAGTTAAACTTGGACTCTGCTCTATTGTGGCATTGTCGTCTTGGACACATTAGCAAGAAATGCATTGAGAAGTTGCAACATGATGGACTTCTAAATTCAACTGACCTTAGGGCTTTTGAAAAATGTGTCTCTTGTATGTCTTGAAAGATAGCAAGGAAACCTTACACACCTCAAGTAGAAAGGGTCAAAGACTTACTTGGACTAATACACACCAATGTATGTGGCCTATTTAAGATCATGTCAAGACAAGGAGCAAGCTACTTTATCACTTTCACTGACGACTTCAGTCGTTATGGTTATGTTTACTTGTTAAAGCATAAACATAAAGTGTTTGAAACTTTTAAGGTGTTTCAAAAGGAAGTAGAAAATCAACTTGGAAAGACCATAAAATCGCTACATTCTGATCGTGGGGGCAAATATATAAGTCAAGAGTTTTTGGATTTTATTAGATAATCTGGAAGGATCTCGGATTATCGCCCATCGTACTCCTCACTTACCACTCCACAACACAATGGTGTGGCGGAGAGGAAGAACAGAACCTATTACTAGATATGGTTACGTGAGATCGTAGAGAGAGTCAAACAACGCTCTACTAAATGTCGTAGAGGGATTATGCTCTATGTGAGACTGCTCACGCATTCTCAATATGTTCCAAAACTAATGATGAAAAGACACCATACGAAGTATGGCATGGGCAAGCCCCATAAGCTGTATACTTAAAGTCTGGGTTGCGAGCAATTGATAAGCGAGATACTCTTACCAGCCTGACAAGTTTAGACCATGTCTTATTAAAAGTGTTATCTGTTCTAGGATTACCAAGGAACGATATGTTATTCTTTCTACCTACCCACACATGAGAAACAAAGTCCTTGTTGCTCGAAATGCTGTATTCATAGAGATAAGGGGTTCTTATACTCAAGAGCAAGTGGGAGTCTCGAAGAACTTGAAATTATTTCATGAAGAGATACACATCATTTATCGACCACTGTTAAATCAGAAGAGGATGATTGAAATAGATGAAACCTCATAGTGATATCATTCCATTTGTAGGTCCAATAAGGAAAAAACAAAAAAGGAAAAAATACGACGTCCCACAGATCATATATGCTTATACATCGATGCTGAGGAGCAAGGTTTAGAGATCTGTTTGGGAACCCGTAATTATAAAGATGCATTGTTAGACCATGAGTCTGATAAATGCTTAATGCCTATGTATATGTGGAAATGCAATCCATGAAAGACAACAAAGTTTGGGACTTAGTTGAACTTCCTCCTAACGGCAAGACTGTTGGTAGCAAGTGGCTCTTCAAGAAGAAGATCGACATGGATGGAGTTGTACACACCTATAAAGCTCGTCTTGTGGCGAAGGGCTATACTCAAACCTAAGGGATTGATTATGAGGCAACCTTCTCTCTTGTTGCAGACATTAGAGCTATTAGAATTCTTATAGCCATAGCGGCATTTTATGACTATAAGATTTGGCAAATGGATGTCAAAACTGCCTTCCTCAATGGATATCTCTCTGAAGAGGTTTACTTTTCAATTTAGAGCAATAGAAGGTTTTGTCAATCCAAAATATCCAAACCGAGTATGCAAGATAAATGTTCCATTTATGGACTTAAGAAAGCATCAAAGCAATAGGATTATGCTGATTGTGATGCGATAAAGAAATTTGGTTTCACTCAAAATCGTGATGAGCCATGTGTATATCTAAAAGCTAGTGGGAGTAATGTCACTTTCCTAATCTTGGTATGGCGTTGACATATTAATCATGTGGGAAAACAACCTTCCAATGTTACAAGTGTAAAATCCTACCTTGGAAGGGGTGGGGGATTGGTCTTTTTTTTTTGGCTTATGAAAGATTTAGGTGAAGCTGCATATATTCTTGGAATCAAGATCTACAGAGATAGATCACAATGGTTAATTGGTTTATGCCAAAGTGCTTATATTGAGAAAATCTTAAAGCGATTTCACATGAAGAATTCCACTACGTGGGAAGTATCCCAAGCAAGATAAGCTTAGATTGAAGGTAAATACAAGGTGCCTCAACACCTGCTGCGTTTAAAGCGCATGCAAAATGTTCCATATGCCTCGGCTGTCGTGTTCTATTATGTATGTTGTAAGATGTACTCGCCCTGATGTTGCGTTCGCTCAGAACATAACAAGCCGATTCCAACAGAATCTTAGGTGATCTTCACTTGATACTGTAAGAACATTTGAGTATCTCAGGAATACTCGGACATGTTTTAGTTTATGGAGGTGATCTAAAATGAGTGCTTAGGGTTTCTTGTACACTGATGCTGGATTATTGCCGGAGGCTGATGCCTCAAGTCTCAGACTGGAATGTGTTAATGTTTTGGAATTAGAGGTGCTGTTGATTGGAAGAGTCAAGCAGAGCATTTTCGCTACTTCATCTATAGAAGAGGTGAGTATTATTGCTGCTTATGAGCTTCTAAAGACAGGTTTGGGTTAGTGTGAAATTCATTTGTGTGGTGTTGTTCCACAAATTGAAGAACCCTTAAGTATGTATTGTGCTTAAATCCTGGAGCAATCTACATAGTTAACGAATCTGGAATCATAAAGGTGCTAGACATTTCCGAGCCAAAGTTCACATATACATACGACACTCATCATAACGTTCAAATTTTTCACAAATTTGTGAATTTAAAACAAGTATTCGAAAAGTTTACTCAGATAACTATTTAGCTTTCTTGCATAGAAAGAGTTGAGGATGTTGGATACATTGGACTTCAACTTGCTAATTAGTTTCATGCATATCTGTTTTAGTATTACGGATAATTGCGATAGTAAGACAATTATTATTTTCTTATGAATAAAGATACTAGGTATTTGTTATTCATTCATAAAATAATTGTTATCCTTTATTTGCATGTTTAATCCTTGAATAATTTTATTATTCTATATATGTCCATTGTCGGTTAACAGTATGGGAGTATTGTTACATAAGATAAATGTGAGTGTTGGTTATATTCTTTGAATATATGGATGGTTCCCACCAAACTCATATGTTATTCACAAAGGATGCATATTGGACACCCCAACCTTCGAATATTTACTTTTGGATCCTTTGTCATGAGTAAAATATCAAAAAATGGTTAGTTAACTCATCCTTAGACTTGAGAATACAAACAAGTTCCGGTATGTGTGGATATCACTTTTTAATTCTAAGTCAAATGCTAACCTGAAAATGGTAGTTGTAAAGGCTATTATTGGAAGTGATGTGAAACAGCATTTACAACACTTGTATTCAACAAAGAATTTGTTCCTCCACTTGATGTGCAGTGTGATACCATTGGCGCCTCTCCAGAATTAATCAGATAATTGTGTGGCCGTACTCAAAGGGTAATGCAAGATGATTCTTGATTACATTTGGTATATTTGTATTAAGTTCTATAATGAGAATCTGAATAGTTAAACTATATGGAATGAGTTAGGATCCATATCCATGGTTTAACGGTATTTGAACAAAGGGATGATTATAGCAAGATATACATAACCATGGTACTAACAGACACTTCTAGTTTTAAAAACAAATGTGAGTATTGCTAGATGTTTCCATCGTTAGTATATGGGCAGTCTACTCCAACTCCTAAGTGGGAGCTGTTGGATTATGGTAGTTGGATACGCACACATACGAC
>BQNB010000668.1:97500-161884 GCA_026074375.1 Tanacetum coccineum | reverse complement strand
ACCATGCTTGTCTCCTAAACATGTCAGGTGATCCACGCATATCTTTGACATGGAGTCAAACTCTTTTTTCATTTCTTGGTCTAGAGTAAGGTTAAGCTTTCTATAAACAATATTAACTTGAGAGATACACTTCGTCCGTCCCAAATTCTTGTCCACAAACAGAAACCACACAATTTAACATGTATGCACTTTTCAACTGGTAGAGCCATAAATTTGATGATGCCAATAAAAGTTTGATAAACTTTCAAAATAACTGAAAGTGGACAATTGTTTTGGGACAAACTAATTAGATATGTGGACAAACTTTTATGCAGTCCCTATATAACCAGAAAGAGAAGATTAGGTTAAAACCATATATTTAATTTCTGAGCATCATATGACCATCTGTTGGAATCCAAATATTAATGACTACAGTGCATACACTACCAAAAAGATTCATACAATTGACTACACTGACTGAATTACCTGCAACACATGAAGAAACAACATTCGGACAAGTGGACAATTTGACTGCCCATTTTTTAACAGAGCCCGTTGTTTTCACAGTTGAACAACTATTATGAACTTTCAGAGTTGTGTTAACGGGAGACCAAACAACATTTGGTTTTGCTTCAAACCATTTTTGCCATATTCAACTAGTTTGAATTTTGTCCTTCATGTAGTTGCTTAAAGACATATCTCGCAAAATCCCTTTCATCGACTTAGTAGCACTAGAGACCTTATTTTTAGCTTTTGAGACACTTCCTTCATCAATCTTAGTTTTGGAAACTACGGGAGTAGTATCTAAAGACTTAGATTGTGCCAACTTCTTTGAAAACCTAGTCTTAGAAACTACATGAGTAGTGTCTAAAGATTTTGGTGTTCTAGGGTTAGTGAATAAGGCTCTATGAACATTCGAATGCACATTCAATTTGTAATTTGCAAGACATTTATCATGACATGGAATAAGCATATTTTTCATACAAGAAACACATAAAACAACTTTCGCTTTAGGAGCGTTTGCAACATCAACATCAATTACATTGTCTTTGTTGGAGATAACATTTGCAAATATAGTATCTGTTTGCTTATTTTTCCTAACATAAACTTCTACTTTTTTTGCTGAGATCTTAGAGTTAGCTAAGACACTTTTCTTGACATTTGAATCTTTATTCATTGGTCTTCTAACACTAGAGGCAGCATTCATTCCCGTAGAAGATAATACACTCTTAGTCTCTTTTGTTTGTGATTCTTGTTTTGTGACAACTCTGTACATTCCAGGTGCTATGACATTATTGTTTGAATTTATCCCTCTTTGTTTGTTAGGTGAAGTCTGTAAAGTGATTGGTTTTGACACTACATGTTTCTCTTCTATTTTTGAAACAACATTTTTCTTTTGAAAAACTTGTTTGTTTATCGGTGTTACATAAAGAAGATTTTAAGAAACATTTGTCTTGTCAAACTTAGTATTCACAAACTTACCTTTTTCAACATTTCTCAATCTATTTTTTAACTCAAATATGGTAATTAAAAGATTCTGATTCTCAGCACGAATATCAGCATATGCATACGTTTTTTGAGAGACATAATCAATTAATTCGTCCATTTCCTTTTGAGTTTGAGATCGTGTCTTTTTGATTGAATCGAAAAGCTTTTGATATTCCAACTTTACATTGTCTAGTTCTTTTATTAAAGATTGCACTGTAAAATCCAAAGACACATTCTCATTTTCAAGTTTCTCTAATTTTGAAATCCAAGAGTAATCAAGACTTTGTCTTCCCAAAAAATTTGCGTTGTCTTTTTTCAAAGATGATTCCCATTTGCGTTTTTCCTTTTTATGTTGCAATTTTAATTCAAAATCAATACTTTGTTTTTGACATCTCTGAACATCTTTTTCAAGCACTTTTATTCTCGCTTGCATTCCCTCTTGGATCTCAATGGAATTCCTTTGAATTTGTTCTATTTTAGCATGCAAGGAATTATCAACACATTCATGACCTATTAACACACTTATTTCTACTTCATGTTTGATGATTGCTTCTAAAAGTTGATCTTTCAAAAATTCATTTTGCTTCTTTATTTCACAAAGATCACTTTCTGTTGTATCAAATACATCTTTCATTTCTTTTATATCACTTTGAAAGTTATTCTTAAAGGCTTCAAAATAGATATGCAACTCTTTAACAATTGGTTTCACTTGATCTTGACAAAAATCATTTAGTTTTATTTCTGCGGGAGATGTGAAAAAAATGCTTTCTCTTTTATAATTCTTTTGAAGTAACTCAAACAATGTTTCAAAACACTTTTTCATTCTATCTAAGTTTTTGATCAAAGGTGACTCACTCGGCATCAATACCGGAATATAAGAAGTTGCATTTGAAGTCTTGTCAGAAGAAATAAAAGAAGATGAAAAATATTTTTGCTCGGCAAAAAGTTCCTTTTAAGGAACAAAGTCATCATGAAGATCATTTATTTATTTGTAATCAATTGACCAACAATTCTATTTTTTCGCAATAACAATTGGATCATTCATTTTTTTCCTTCATTTTTTTCTGACTTTTGGAAGCATCATCAATAATTTCCTCAGTATCTCTAACATCCAAAGGAATTTCTAAATTATTCAAACTAGAGGCAAGATATAACTTTAGACACTTAGAAATTGCTTGCTTGAGTGTATAAGGATTCAGGTATCCCAGACCATGTTTTAACCTTGGATCATACACAGACAATGGTTTTGGTCCAAGCATAAACATTCCTTGTAAGGAATTGCCAAGTTTCATCATTATGTCAACATTCTTTTTAAGTTTGGCCTCGAGATCTAAAACTGTGTCATGATAGCTATCCTCATTTTCACTCATTTGTCTTTTTAAGATTGAATGAGTCTTTTGAAGTTCCTCATTTTTCCGTTTGTAATCAATGACAGCTAAATCTAATTTATCTCGTTGTTTTTCTAAATCTCGAATGATATCTCGATCACGAACAAATTGAGACTGAGCTTGTTGATCAAAACGTTTTGCTTTTCGATCTGCCTCAATATATTCATTGTAATAATTTTTATTCTCTTTGATGTTTTCCAAAACCCGAACCCTTTCCTTATACAACTCAAGCTGACTGGTTAAAGTCTTGTTTTGTTGTTGGACTTTTTGAGCAAATAATTGTTGTTTCTCAGCTTCCTGATATGCATTTCTGGCTAGTTTCTCTAACTCATATAGGTCAGGAACATGTGTATCGCCTTCAACACTTCCACTATTAACATTTCCATTTGGTTCATCAAATATAATATTGTTATCAATTTGATCATCACCAATTGTACTGTTAATAATTTTAGTATGAGTTGGATACATTTATTCTTAATTATTGTTGATGGATGAAGATTGTACCTCACTTACCAATGCAGAATCATAGCTTGACCCATCATCAGAAGTAGTATTAGCTGGTTGAATCATGGCCATCAAGCATATGTTTGCACTGAGTTCTTCAATTTCTTCCATCCTTGACGCATCAGCAAAGAGAAAATTATTTTGTTCACCGGTAAGAATTACTCCTGCTTCCTCCTATTTTGCCAGCAACATTTGTTCCATGAAGTATTTCGAATCCCGAACTCTTGGCTTTGGACAATTCCTAGCATAATGTCCTTTTTCACTACAGTTGTAGCATTGAACATTTATAGTATTTCCTGGAGACGAAGTTCGAAGAGTCCTTTGAACATTTCTAGTCTCAGTCTGAGCATTAGATCCCTCAACAACTTCCTCTTGAACATAAGATCATCTTGTATTTATTCTAATATTACCAGAGTTCCTGCTTTAAATATTCACCCTATCTCCTTGAATGATTGCTTGATTTATGGTGTTTGAAGAAGTGCGAAGACGATTATTTGTTAGAGTAGAGAAATTTTGAGTAATGGCTCGAGCAAGTAGCAACATTACAGATGTTAGAGGGTCTTCAGAATTGGATTGAACAACACCTTTCTGGTACTCATCATCATAATCAACCACAGATGAAGGATGTGTGACATAATAAGATGAAGTGTTTCTGGAAGATGAACCCGTGTATGCTACTAGAGCCAAAGGATCATGAGACTTTTTCTAACTTCTTTGCCCTTGATGCATTGACCAGTTTCTCAAATTGCTGAAGATAATCAAAAAGATCATCAAACATATCCTATGTCAAACGTTTGGCCAGACGAACTTGTGTGACATATTTCAACCATTCCGGTTGCAAACAATTCAAGAACTTTGTATTAATTGTCATACGTAGGAAATTCATTTTATTTCTTTCCAAATCATTCATTAACTGAGCAAAGCGGTTGTAGACAGAAACAAGTTCTTCTCCAGGTGCAGCAACAAACTGATCAAATTCGTTGGTAAAACGAGTTTCTCTGTCAACTTTGTCTTGTACTGTTCCCTTCATCAAACGTTCAACTCTTTTCCACATGTTTTTGGACATAGTGCAAGCATCCACGAGTTGTAAATTTCATTTGGAATAGAGATCAAAATCAAATCCATAGCCTCAATCTCAGCTTCATAGTACAATAACTCCTCACCTCTCAAATCATCTTCAGTTTGCATTTTTGGTTCTGTCGAATCACTAGGAATGAATGTATGAAACTGATAAGGACATTCATCAAGTGCTTTGTTAAGCCACTTTAGATTTTCTCTCTTTCGATTTACATATCGTCTAAATCAACTTGCCCATGGTATATAACTACCCCTTTCAAGCATGGGTGGCCTAGTCTCAGAACCGGCATCAACAAGAGACTGTTGATGTGTTGTGGATGTCAACATCTCTTGTGATTCAAAGATTGGATCTTTGTGGACGAAGAAGAGTTCTATTTGTGAGAAAATTTCCAAACTCGGTAAACTACTTTTTAACGTTTCTCGGACAACACACGGTTAAAACTCAGAATTGATCTCGGACAGAAGTGATCTCGGATATAACAGATTTGAAACTCGGTTCTTTTCTCGATCAACACTAATCTCGGACAGCAATCTATCAAACTCGACACACTTAAAACTTCTTAAAAACTCGTTAATCTCGGAAATGCACTTAACTGAATTTTTTAAATTGTGTACGATTAATTTTTTCTTTTCCGAATATAGATTTAACCAAACTCGATGAAACCAAGTTTTGAAAAATCCTTAGATTTTTGAATTAACAAGAACCACAATCTCGATAAAACCGAGATTAATGATGTGTTAATAATCCAAAGCTCTTGTTATCCCAAATTCGATAAAACCGAATTTGAAACACTCGTTTTTATTGCTTCCGAATTTCAATTTTCTTTTAAAATCCACGATAAAACCGTGAATTTGTGAATGGATTACAACTTGTAAGCTTTTCCGAGATTAAAAACCGTAATCCTTATACACACGTTTTCAATAAAATCGAAAAGGTGTGCAATGTACCAAACTTGATAACCTTCTGAGTCTCTTAACACTCACCTAATATACGTTTCTCGATAGAACCGAAAAGACGTATATATCTATTACAATGAAATCCTTCCGAAATTTAACTAAAAATGATACTAAAAACTTTCGAGAATGCTAAAAATACTACCGAAAGTACTAGATCAAGTATGAGAATGTGAAAACTTCACGTCAAATCCATTACCAAACTCGATATCATACAATTACTGGTAAAACTTCCAAACTTATAATCGAGAAGGCAAGAATTACACCAAAATCTCAATCGAATCCTTGGAATGACATTACCTCGTTCTCGGACATAAAATCGATCACAAATAAATGCTCTCTAATTCTCCAATGGCGTATGATACCACTTGTGAGGTCTTGATAATCTTGAATCACACGTATGATCAATATAGACTAGAAAGAATGAGAGGGAAAGGCAAGTTTTCAAATTTTCAAATATTATAAAATGGAGGGAAATGGGAAAGTTAGTTACAAGATTACCACCCTCTAACGATGAGATTAGAAGGGTATTTATAGGAGAGGGAAGGAGACTTCCCTTCCTTTATTTCCTAATCTTTACACTTTTAGTCCTTAGACTTTGGTAATTATGCTATTTCTTACTTTTAGCATAATAAACCTTGTTACAAACTACTTTATTCTTATCAAAATAAAGACTAATGACTAAATATAAATAAACCACTTAATCGACAGTTTTAATGATCCTAACAGTTTTCAACAAATGATGAAAGGTTCTGACATTGGAATTCAGGAGAAAAAGGCCAAGTTGTTTAATGAATGGGAAAGGTTTACTTCAACTGACAGGGAATTGATTGAGTCTTACTATCATCGTTTTTCAAAGCTAATGAATGATTTCAAAAGAAACAAACACTTTTCAGAAAAGATTGCCAGCAATCTCAAGTTCTTAAACAACTTACAACCAGAATGGAAAAGGCATGTTACCATTGTTCACCAAACAAAGGATTTGCACGAAGTAGATTACACTCAGTTGTATGATTTCTTGAAATACAATTAAGCGGAGGTGAATGAACTAAGGGCATAACGACTCATAAAAGCACATGATCCTTTAGCACTTATGGCAAATTCCAACAATCCTTACAACTTTCCAGTGTTTCACCAAGATCAACCATCACCTATTACCTACATGCAACAACCATAACCCAACAACAACTTCATCCTACAACCATCATTCAACATGGACTACATGCAACAACCAATGCCAAATCCTAAAGACATCACATATCCCACTACAACAATGAACATGGCACTTGTTCTAATGGCTAAAGCATTTAAACTGAATTACTCAACACCAACTAACAACAATCAGAGAATTTCATCAAACCCTCGTAATAGGCAGATTGTATAGCCGGGTATGAATTTAGGTCAAGATAGAAAAATGCAGATGGTTGGAGGCAATGGTAGGAATCAGTTTAGACAATATGCTGGGCAGAATTTTGGGAATCAGGTTATTCAGAATGCAGTTCAGAATCTGGGTGTTTAGAATTTTGGAAATCAGAATGGGATCATTGTTATTCCAGGGATTGCTAATCAAAATGCAAATCAAATCGGGAATGGTAATGTTGTAGCAGCACAGGCTGAGGGTAATGCAAATGGGAACAACGGTAATCAGATAAGGTGTTACAACTGCAGGGGATTAGGTCATCTTGCTAGGAATTGCACAGTCAGACTAAGGAGAAGGGATGCTGCTTATCTTCAGACTCAGCTGTTGATTGCTTAAAAGGAAGAAGCATGAATCCATCTCCAAACTAAAGAGTTTGATTTGATGGTTGTTGTAGGAGATCTGGATAAGATTGAGGAAGTCAATGCAAACTGCATTTTGATGGCTAACTTGCAGCAAGCATCGACATCGGGTACTCAGACTGACAAAGCTTCCGTCTATGACTCATATGGCTCAGCTGAGGTATAACATTGTGAAAATTGTTTTGCTAATGAGATATTTAATATCTTTACTCAAGAGGAGCAATATACTGATCTACTCGAACCCATTCCTGAACCACACCAAATACAACAGAATAATAGTGATGTTACTTTTATGATATCTAGTGTGGAACAAAATGGGGGTACAGTAGAACAAAATCCTGCTATTGTTGAGGAAACACGTTCTTATTTTGAATCATTATATAATAGTTTGGCAATTGAAGTAGAGAAAGTTAACTCGGTCAATCGCAAAATGAAAGAAACAAATGTTGAATTGAGAGCTTGCTAGATATAAAAATCAGGAAAAGTGTTTTGAAATTAGTCAAGAAAAATATGACAAACTTGAAAGATGTTATCAAAAGTCTGTTTATCAAGAGCAATGTCTTACTAAAAAGATAAATGCACTTCACTTAAGTTCAGCTAAAACGATAACAACTTTAAATGAGGAAATTGCAAATTTAAATAACATGCTTTCAAAGAAAAAATCAACTGTTTCTTCTCTTCAAGAAGAAAAGAAAAGGTTGAAGTTTGATTTCAAAATACGCGAAGACGAGTTTCTTGATAAACAGATTCTTCTTGAGAATAAAATAAAGGAATTAGATAATATTTTGGTTAAAACAGGTCAATCGATTCAAACGATGCACATGCTTTCACCTAAACCATACTCGTTTTACCACACCGACCAGAAAATGGCTTTGGGTTATCAAAATCCTTTTTATCTTAAGCAAGCTCAGCAGAAACAACAGAGTTTGTATAATGGAAAAGTTCTATTATAAAAACATGATCCTCCTGCTATGTATGATTCTGAGGAAACACTGCAACTTGCTTAAGAGAGTCGCTTAAAAATGAAACAATTGAACAAAGAAATAAAACCGTCAAATTATACAAAGATTAATCATCTTTTGGGGGTTTTTGTTTCTCAAAAGGCCATGTCACGTAAAGACTTGTATTTTTCAAATACTTCCAAAACGGCCACTGTTTCTAAATCAATTTATATACCAAATGAAGAATTTTCGGATGATACTACACCAAGTGTTGCACGAAAATTTCTAAATGAGGTAAAAAGTACCATTGTGACTCTTCAACGTGTTGTCAAATAAAAAATAACTTTGGATATACATAATTGGTCGTCTTCTGTTCATCAAGAGATTCACAAAATTTTAAAAGATGAAATTTTCCCTATGGTCAACCAAGTTGATGCTAGACTTCAAAATTTTGAAATATAATTTTTGAAAGAAGCAGCCAAATTTATTCGAGACTTCAAATCTCTTACAAACAAAGCTGATGAATCTCTTGCTAAACATAAGGCTTTGGAATTTGAATTTGAGCGTCTCTTGAGAGCAGTTGTCAGTCAGGATATTATGTCTATTGTGCAAAGTAATTCTGTTGTTGATACATCAAATCTCTGAACTGAGCTTGAACGTACAAAAGAACGATTTGAGAATTGTATCATTAAAAAGGAAAATGAATATGCTAAACTTTGGAATGATTGGTACAAAAAATGTGAAGAATGCAAATATGACAAAATTTCATACGATAAAGCTCATAATGACATACAACAAAAGATCGAATGGTTGCAAGCTCAGTTGGGAGATCTCAAGGGTAAAAGTAAGGATTCTACATGTGCATCAGATACCCTTGATCCTTTATCTCAGAAACTAGAAAATGAGAACGTGGAATTAGAGTTTCAGGTTTTGAATTATTTAAGAGAAATTGAACATCTTAAGACAACATACAAAAACCTGTTTGACTCTATCTCTATGACACGGGCTCAAACCAAATCGATAATTGACCCTTTGCAAGATAAATTACATGACATGATCTATGAGAATGCTAAGTTAAGGGCTCAGTTATTTGATAAGGCTTCTGAACAAAAGGACACCACCAAAGGTACGAGTGCGAATACTAAGTTTGCAAATCAATCAATCTTGGGGAGACCGTTTTTGCAACCTCTCAAAAATAATTTTGTTGTGAGACAACCAAATGCATTTCAATCTGAACGTCTAAAATTTTCAAACAATCGGGTTCCACAAAAGGTTGATAAGTCAAATGATTTGTCAAAACCAGTCACTTCAAACTCGGTACCTACTACCAAAGAATCGAAAGTTGTGAAAAATGACAATGTGATTGCCCCTGGAATGTTTAGGATTAATCCCCGTAAGACTTATAGGGAAGAAAAATTTGTGCCTATCAACAAAGTTAGATCATGCGTTAGGACAAATCTGATCACTGTTTCACAACCTCATGTCATCACTAAGAAACATGTAAATTTTGACTCAAATGGTTTGTCTTCTACATGAATAGACAACACTGCTAAGACCATAAGGCCACAGCCTAGGAGTAATACAAAGAATGACAGGGTCCCTTCTACATCTAAGAATAGGTGCATCAAGAATAAAGAAGTTGAAGTAGAAGAACACCATAGGAATTTACTGCTTTTTAAGAATAAGAAACATATGTCATCTGAATCTAATAACATTAAGCTTGCTATTCGGAATGATAAATCTGAAGTTGTTTGTGCTATGTGTAAGCAATATTTAATTACTACTAATCATGATGTATGTGTGCTTAATTATGTAAATGGCATGAATTCTCATAAAAAGAATCAAAAGGCAAATGTTTCAAACACTAAAAATAAAAAGAAACAAAAGCCACAGGTCTGGAAACCTAAGAAGGTAAGGTCCAAAGAAAGACTTGCTTCACCTAAGCCTAGGAAACCTAGAACTTACCTTAGATGGTCACCAACTGGTAGAATTTTCGACCTTAAAGGAAAAATAATTGAATCCAGTGATGCTGAGTGTCATTCTGACTACTCAAATGGTAATAATGCATGTACTTCTAACCCTCGGGAACCTATAAGAAAACGGTTTCCAAACTCTACTTTTTCTTTGGCAGGTCATTTAAATATGTTTATGGTGCGTAGACTCGGGATGCTTAAAGCACATGATAGGAAATCTGAAGCTTCTCATAAATTTCGTCTAAAAGTTATTGGGAACCGTCCGCTTTGGAAATGAGCATGTTGCTGCAATTCTGGGTTACGGTGATCTTTAATGGGGAAATATATTGATCACCGGGGTTTATTTCGTCGAGGGCTTGGGGCACAACTTGTTCTCGGTTGGGCAGTTTTGTGATTCAGATTTGGAGGTCGCTTTTAGAAGGAACACCTGCTTCGTCAGAAACCTAGAAGGAGTTGATCTGTTGAAAGGAAATCACACAACCAACCTTTACACCATCAATATCCATGAAATGGCCTCTACATCTCCAATTTTCCTCATGGCTCGTGCTACTTCTACTAAGTCATGGTTATGGCATCAACATTTATCCCACCTCAACTTTGACACCATAAACGACCTTGCTAAAAATGATCTTGTCATCGGTCTTCCAAAATATAAATATCATAAAGAACATCTTTGTCCATCCTATGAGTAAGGAAAAATCAATAAGGCATCTCACCCACCCAAACCTGTTCCAAATTCTAAGCAGAGGTTACACCTTCTTCATATGGATTTGTGTGGTCCAATCAGTCATCGATGTAAGGAGGTGGATTCATCCGAATCACAACAGTTTGCGTTATTCTTATTTCATTTAGACTAAACAAATCCTACAACCACACACTATTCTTATTTTGGTTCCCGTTTTCACGTGCAAAATCTTGCTAGAAACCACACATCCGCCGTATAAGGAATAATAATGAAGCTCGTCAAAAATATTTTACATCACTCGACGGGAAACAAACCCTCGCTTGATTTGAAAAGGAATAGAACAATGGTGTGGCTTAGCTCTAAAAGAAACATATTCCGCCGGAATACAAAATAATTACCAACCGAAACATCAACTTTTGATGTACTAAAACTCTCTTTACCTCTTAATATATTTGCACATTCACCAAATTCTCATGACCTCTCGTCATTAAGCAAGTATAATCCAAATATACAACCCATAAGAATCCAAACTATTTTAGCACAAAATTCACGACCCATATTCGAAATCTTCTGTTATCTAGCTTAAGTACACCGAATATAGTGAGAAGGAAAGGACGTTTGATATTGTTTAAAATGTGATAAAGATGAAAAGAAATGGTTGCTTACATTAAGGAAGTTTAAAAGGTTTTTTTCTATCGAGCATGGGGGAAAAAAAATAAGTAAGTTATGTGCTTTGTTTGTGTGAATATAATTCATGTAAACCTTCTCTTTTATGGTACTAACTAAACTTGAAATGTTTTGTTCTTGGTAGCTATAGATCAGCTGTGTATATGGGAGAAAAGATAAAGAATTGTGTGTTTTAAATTATGAATGAAAAAGCAACAACACATTAGTAAAAGTAGGATTATCTTTACCTACTATGTACTGTGAATACTAATAATTATCATATAACAATAAATTCTCTTAGTATGTAAAAGACAGGTGCAAGACTAAGACAAACTTTGAGCCTTATGCTCAAGTTGGGACGTGAGAGGAGGCAAGGACAAAGTAGGTTTAGATGGAATGACATTTCAAGCCTGCTCTTGGTTCTATTCTTGTTGTTGCCGTGTTTTATGGAGTGAAAAAGGGAGATGAGACAAGTCTTGTAGTTTATACTTGATGGTTACAAGCTAAAGTTTATCAAAAGGTTCAAGCTTATAATAAACAATGCAAGTTAGTGGAAGTTTGGATTTTATTTCTTATGTTGCTTAAGGGAATGACTAGAAGGCTTCTAGAAGGAAGATTTATACAAAATTTTTTGTATTGGGTATAAGTGTACCTATTTGTTTGAAGTATAGATAGGTATAAAGGGTTTAAATGGCATGCAAAAATGCTATTTATTAGCGAAACGTAAACGAACCTTTGACAGTAACCCAATACAAAACTTATTATATGAAGAAGTAATAAATTATTCTCGTAATAATTTTATAACACATGCTTGATGCAAACTTTTACTTGTTTGATGCCCGTTTACGTTGAATGTTGATTTTTAGTTTACGCTATTTAATTAAATGTTGAAAATTAAAAGTGGGCGCGTAAAAGTTTAAAATAATTAGCTGAATATTTACTGACGTAAAAAGGTGTCAAAATGTGAATTTTTAATAGGTAACCTCACCCCTTAAAGGACCTCGTCCCGTGTATTTTAATTTTTTTTAACCGATTGTGTTGACCAATAAAAAAAATTAAAATCTCTAATAAGCCAGATCTAGACTATACGCTAATACTTATATTCAGTAATAACCAAAAAATTTTGGCGCTAGATATGGCCCCAGGATAATTTAATCTATCAAATGGGTATCCATCAAAAAAATTACATGTCTTAAAACTGATAAACGCTTATAAAAGAAAGTCTCAAATATGACCAACATCGAAGAGAATCTAGCGCGTGTGGTATGTTTAGTATAACGTTTATTAAAATGGTCGAGACGAGTCTCCGTTTCTGATATCTGTAACGTTTGATGATTTACATCAAACAAGGCTTATGGATGTAAGTATTCAACTTACTTGGCAGTTCTAGGATGTATCGCGACCTATGTATTCGTACTAGCGTCCTGAAATGAATAGTTCGATCTATCATTTTCGTCGATAGTGTTTTATCTAGTTTAAGGAGGTTGCTTACCTATTGGATATAGTTGCACAAGCTGGGATGTATCGCGACCTAAGTCCTTCGCACTAGTGACCGCTCCAGGACTCAACAACCAGCACCATAACAACAATAACTATATCAAACGTGATGGAAGGCAAGTGAGGAACATTTACGAGAAACAATATCCCCAGAATAAAGTTCAAGCAAATGAGAGAAGCTCGCGGAGCGTTATGCAATATGGTAGTGGAAAATTTAATACTCATTCTATTATTATCAAGATTGAACCAAGTCCAGAGCTCAAGAGTGCACATTCGTTAGCTCCACTAACTGTTCATGATCGCAATGTTTTGTAACGGCAAAATAATAACTTAAGAAGAGATAATGTAGTTATTCCAAGTGAGTCTTAATATTCAGCTTAGTGGTGAGACATCGATGTGTTTCAAGATATTTTTAACGTATTCGTGATTATCGGTTCGAGTCGTACTCGTCTCCATATTAGATACATTAAACCCACTCGGTTTAATAATTAATTATAAGCATAAGATTCGTCCCAGATTTATGTTAAATAATGAATTGATAAACTTATGGTTCGGTGATTTCAATTTCTTTATTTAATGAAAAACGTCCCAATCCTTTCAAAAAAAAGAGATTTATAAAACATCCATAACTAATAATTTCTGATACAATACGCGTACTCACATAACCTTCAAGGTGGTGGATAACATGACGCTGCATGTGCTCTAATGAGTATGGGACGAGTGTTTAAAACTCGTCTTCAGAGACGGGGAACAAAACAATCAGGCGAGATCGACATAGAGTTCAAGATAGTTAATGAGTACTCGGTTAAAGTAAAAAGATAAAGGTCATTATGAGCGAGTCAACATAGCAATTATCGTATCAATCCTCCTATTACAAGTCCCGCCCATACAAGACTTGTAATACTTAGATTCATACATAATCCCATGTAAAAAAAATGTAACGTTTTTCGCGTAATACGATATTGTATGAAGTTATGAAAAAAAATATTCTTAGAGACCATTGTTTAACTTACAATGTCTGAGAACGAAGTGAGACCATTGTGCAACTCACAATGTCTAAGAAGTAAAATGAGACCACTGTATAACTCACAATGTCTTAAGAAATGTTCTAGTATTTATATAATTAACTGGGGGGGGGGGTTCTTTTTTTTTTTTTTTTTTTTTCTTAAATAAATAAACGTACGATATACCAAAATTGATAAGCCATATTTATATATATATGTTATGTCCAATTAAGCACTTAATGCAACAAGTAATGAGCAAGTAAGCAAGTAGTGTGTTTATCAACTTTGAAATGTTTGCTGTATGCAATGCATTGAGAAAACGGTTATAGTCAGGGTAATATCTATGCATCATAGTTGCTATATAAAAACCATGCTCTATACCAATCTGTAACACCCCAAAAATGTGTCGCAGCGGAAATAATGTCCGTAGCGTTACTTCATTATACAATTGCACAAGATATAAGATAACGACCTCTAAATGGTGTCGTTTGAAAAAGTCATATCCTCGTTGAGTTTCTTAAAATTGATATAAAACTTGTCCCTAATGCATCACAATGAAAACTTGAAGATGAATCAACGTGATTTGATCTCATTTGTATGTAAATAGAAATCCATAAAAAATCGTTGTCAATTTAGACACTAGTGCACATCAAAGTAAGCACAGCTCTAATTCACCTGAGAATAAACATGCATAAATAGAAGTCAACATAAACAATTTTGGTGAGTTCATCAGGGGCGGTGGTTTTTTGTAATTTTTTGTAAGTATACATGTTGAAACCAAAGTTATAATAAACGGTATGACCCGTTTCAATCCATGTACTGTTCTTTCCAAAATTTTATTAAGATTTTTAGAATCAAAGAATTGTAAAATATGCATGACCATTTCAATCCCAAATAGTCATAAACATGTACACGTAATGAAAAATTGACCGATCGCAATTGTCCCAAAAGTATGTGATGCCACTTATTCAAACACGTACATATGTCCTATGTGTACTAAACAATGTTTATCTTACAATTACTGCTAAGTCTTCAGAAACCGATGCTCTATGTACCCATCGTAGGTGTCCCCTCCAAGAACACCCGGGCAGTAATGAAAACCATATGTACCCATCACAGGTGTTCCCTCCAAGAACACTCGGGCAATAATGAATATGTACCCCTCGCATGTTCCTCCAAGAACTAACCCGGCAATAATGAATGGTGGACACTTCGTAGGTGTCCCCTCCCAAAACCCTCGGCAAGTAATGAAAATTACCCTCCAGTGCCCAGCCAAGAACACCCGAGAAATAGTGAATGTGTCCCCTTCCGCAGGTGGTCCCCTCCAAGAACACCCCGCATAAGACTGTGTACCCCTCACAGGTTCCCTTCCAGACACCCATCATTCTACTTGTAGTTAATCATTAAATCCGCTAGCAATTCATAATCATTTAAAAAGTAAAGTATGTGTTTGAGACAAAAAATAAAGTCAAATAATGTATCCCATAGCGAGCTATGTAAATGAGTGTGTAAACCAATTTGTATTCAACCATGTAAATGCATTTGCAAACAAGCATGTTCTCACCCCAAAAATATATGTAAAACAAGTAAAACATGCGGCTATAAACTCACCTTGAGTGTAGATGAAACATAGCGCACAAGTAGCCGAGAAATTAATCTACACGAATTTGGATACAAGTATTATTTGACAACGTGGCTAATTACTATACTTATTTATGTATTTACAAGAATTAGAACCTTATGTTTATTTGTTACATGTTTATTTATGTGCCCAGATTTCATAGTCACTAACTTTAACAAGATTAGGGTGTAAGTTTGCCAACTAGTTAAACTTCAAGGTCAATAGCAACATTTTATAAAATCTTGAAGGGTTGTTTCAAAAATAACTTAAATGATCACATCATTTACATACACATTCACGTGGTGTGCATGAATATGCATAGTACTATCTTGTCCTTAACATTTTATCAATTTTATTGTCATGCTTCTTGTTAGAGTACCATAACCCAAAATCCAAAACCTTGAACCATGCTATTCAAGGCAACATCAATATTACTAATTTACTAGCACTATACGAAGAATACAAGGTATACCTTCATTCCTAGATGCCGTCGTGCAGATAAAGAGGGAAGCGAACACCGTCAGAAAAAATCATACAACGCAAACAAAACACATCGCCGAGAAAATGAGCTGCGAACCAACTTATCGCTAAGCCAACCTGAATGAGTGAACTGGAGACTCGACTAACATTCAAAGCGATGCATGGTCGCAAACTCGCTTGAACTCACGGAGTGACGAACTCGAATCAAAACAGTTTGCTTTATTCTTATTCCATTTAGACTAAACAACTCCTACAACTCACGCACGTATTCTTATTTGGTTCACCGTTTTCACGTGCAAATCTTGCTAGAAACCATAACTCGCCTAAAGAATAATAATGAACTCATCACAAATATGTACAACACTCACCCCGAAACAAACCTCAGCTTAGACTATGATAAAGGAATAGAACAAGAGTGGGCTTAGCTCGGCAAGCAACAAGTCGCCGGAAGTAACAAAATGAAAACCTACCGAAAACATCAACTTTTGATGCTAAAACTCACTTATCTCTAATATTATGCACCTTCATCAAATTCTCATGAACCTCTTGTCATTAAGCAAGTATAATACTAATATACAACCACAAGAATCCTAACTATTTTACATCAAAATTCAAAACCCATATTCGAAATCTTCTTGTTCTTGCTTAAGTTCAGCCGAATATAGTGAGAGGAAAATGTTACCAAAAGTATGTTTATCAAGAGCAATGTCTTACTAAAAAGATAAATGCACTTCACTTAAGTTCAGCTAAAATGATAACAACTTTAAATGAGGAAATTGCAAATTTAAATAACATGCTTTCAAAGGAAAAATCAACTGTTTCTTCTCTTCAAGAAGAAAAGAAAAGGTTGAAGTCTGATTTCAAAATACGTGAAGACGAGTTTCTTGATAAACAGATTCTTCTTGAGAATAAAATAAAGGAATTAGATAATATTTTGGTTAAAACGGGTCAATTGATTCAAACGATGCACATGCTTTCACCTAAGCCAGACTCGTTTTACCACACCGACCAGAAAATGGCTTTGGGTTATCAAAATCCTTTTTATCTTAAGCAAGCTCAGCAGAAACAACAGAGTTTGTATAATGGAAAAGTTCTATTATAAAAACATGATCCTCCTGCTATGTATGATTCTGAGGAAACACTGCAACTTGCTTAAGAGAGTCGCTTAAAAATGAAACAATTGAACAAAGAAATAAAACCGTCAAATTATACAAAGATTAATCATCTTTTGGGGGTTTTTGTTTCTCAAAAGGCCATGTCACGTAAAGACTTGTATTTTTCAAATACTTCCAAAACGGCCACTGTTTCTAAATCAATTTATATACCAAATGAAGAATTTTCGGATGATACTACACCAAGTGTTGCACGAAAATTTCTAAATGAGGTAAAAAGTACCATTGTGACTCTTCAACGTGTTGTCAAATAAAAAATAACTTTGGATATACATAATTGGTCGTCTTCTGTTCATCAAGAGATTCACAAAATTTTAAAAGATGAAATTTTCCCTATGGTCAACCAAGTTGATGCTAGACTTCAAAATTTTGAAATATAATTTTTGAAAGAAGCAGCCAAATTTATTCGAGACTTCAAATCTCTTACAAACAAAGCTGATGAATCTCTTGCTAAACATAAGGCTTTGGAATTTGAATTTGAGCGTCTCTTGAGAGCAGTTGTCAGTCAGAATATTATGTCTATTGTGCAAAGTAATTTTGTTGTTGATACATCAAATCTCCAAACTGAGCTTGAACGTACAAAAGAACGATTTGAGAATTGTATCATTAAAAAGGAAAATTAATATGCTAAACTTTGGAATGATTGGTACAAAAAATGTGAAGAATGCAAATATGACAAAATTTCATACGATAAAGCTCATAATGACATACAACAAAAGATCGAATGGTTGCAAGCTCAGTTGGGAGATCTCAAGGGTAAAAGTAAGGATTCTACATGTGCATCAGATACCCTTGATCCTTTATCTCAGAAACTAGAAAATGAGAACGTGGAATTAGAGTTTCAGGTTTTGAATTATTTAAGAGAAATTGAACATCTTAAGACAACATACAAAAACCTGTTTGACTCTATCTCTATGACACGGGCTCAAACCAAATCGATAATTGACCCTTTGCAAGATAAATTACATGACATGATCTATGAGAATGCTAAGTTAAGGGCTCAGTTATTTGATAAGGCTTCTGAACAAAAGGACACCACCAAAGGTACGAGTGCGAATACTAAGTTTGCAAATCAATCAATCTTGGGGAGACCGTTTTTGCAACCTCTCAAAAATAATTTTGTTGTGAGACAACCAAATGCATTTCAATCTGAACGTCTAAAATTTTCAAACAATCGGGTTCCACAAAAGGTTGATAAGTCAAATGATTTGTCAAAACCAGTCACTTCAAACTCGGTACCTACTACCAAAGAATCGAAAGTTGTGAAAAATGACAATGTGATTGCCCCTGGAATGTTTAGGATTAATCCCCGTAAGACTTATAGGGAAGAAAAATTTGTGCCTATCAACAAAGTTAGATCATGCGTTAGGACAAATCTGATCACTGTTTCACAACCTCATGTCATCACTAAGAAACATGTAAATTTTGACTCAAATGGTTTGTCTTCTACATGAATAGACAACACTGCTAAGACCATAAGGCCACAGCCTAGGAGTAATACAAAGAATGACAGGGTCCCTTCTACATCTAAGAATAGGTGCATCAAGAATAAAGAAGTTGAAGTAGAAGAACACCATAGGAATTTACTGCTTTTTAAGAATAAGAAACATATGTCATCTGAATCTAATAACATTAAGCTTGCTATTCGGAATGATAAATCTGAAGTTGTTTGTGCTATGTGTAAGCAATATTTAATTACTACTAATCATGATGTATGTGTGCTTAATTATGTAAATGGCATGAATTCTCATAAAAAGAATCAAAAGGCAAATGTTTCAAACACTAAAAATAAAAAGAAACAAAAGCCACAGGTCTGGAAACCTAAGAAGGTAAGGTCCAAAGAAAGACTTGCTTCACCTAAGCCTAGGAAACCTAGAACTTACCTTAGATGGTCACCAACTGGTAGAATTTTCGACCTTAAAGGAAAAATAATTGAATCCAGTGATGCTGAGTGTCATTCTGACTACTCAAATGGTAATAATGCATGTACTTCTAACCCTCGGGAACCTATAAGAAAACGGTTTCCAAACTCTACTTTTTCTTTGGCAGGTCATTTAAATATGTTTATGGTGCGTAGACTCGGGATGCTTAAAGCACATGATAGGAAATCTGAAGCTTCTCATAAATTTCGTCTAAAAGTTATTGGGAACCGTCCGCTTTGGAAATGAGCATGTTGCTGCAATTCTGGGTTACGGTGATCTTTAATGGGGAAATATATTGATCACCGGGGTTTATTTCGTCGAGGGCTTGGGGCACAACTTGTTCTCGGTTGGGCAGTTTTGTGATTCAGATTTGGAGGTCGCTTTTAGAAGGAACACCTGCTTCGTCAGAAACCTAGAAGGAGTTGATCTGTTGAAAGGAAATCGCACAACCAACCTTTACACCATCAATATCCATGAAATGGCCTCTACATCTCCAATTTTCCTCATGGCTCGTGCTACTTCTACTAAGTCATGGTTATGGCATCAACATTTATCCCACCTCAACTTTGACACCATAAACGACCTTGCTAAAAATGATCTTGTCATCGGTCTTCCAAAATATAAATATCATAAAGAACATCTTTGTCCATCCTATGAGTAAGGAAAAATCAATAAGGCATCTCACCCACCCAAACCTGTTCCAAATTCTAAGCAGAGGTTACACCTTCTTCATATGGATTTGTGTGGTCCAATGAGAGTCGAAAGCATAAATGGAAAGTGGTATGTTTTGGTAATGGTGGATGACTACTCTCGTTACACTTGGGTACACTTTCTCAGATAAAAAGATGAAGCACCAGAAGAGATTAAAACTTTCCTGAAGAAAATCATAATTCTTATGCAAGCTCCAGTCATCATCGTAAGAACCGACAACGACACATAATTCAAGAACCAAGTGCTTCAAGAATACTTCAATAGTGTCGGCATCACTCACCAGATGTCTTCTGTCAGAACACCTCAGCAGAATATGGAATGAAGAAATCGGACGTTAGTGGAGGCTGCTAGAACAATGTTGATTTTCTCTCATGCACCATTATTCTTATGGGCTAAAGCAGTTGCTACTGCGTGCTACACTCAAAACCGCTCCATTATTCACCGTCGATTTAACAAAACACCATATGAGCTCATTAATGGCAGAAAACCGAATATCTCCTTTCTTCATGTATTTAGGGCTCTCTGTTATCCTAAGAATGATCGTGAAGATATTGGGAAGCTTGGTGCAAAAGGTGATATTGGCTTCTTCATTGGTTATTCCGCTAATTCCTGTGCTTACAGAGTCTACAATCACCTGACAAAGAAAATCATGGAGACCATGAATGTGAAATTTGATGAGCTTTCAGCAATGGCTTTTAAACAAAGCAGTTCAAAACCCAGGCTTCAAGGAATGACTTCTGGATAAATCAGTTCAGGACTTGATCTCACTTATGCTCCGTCAACAATAACAATTCAACAACCAACTGAACGTGAATTGGATTTACTGTTCGAAGCTATGTATGATGATTACATTGGTGGTCATTCGTCAGCTGCTACAAGAACTGCTCTGGCTGCTCAAGCACATCAAGTTCTTCAGACTCCAATGACATCTACAACAATAGCAGACACCGTACAGACACCAACAAATTCATCCTCACAAGCTACAAATATTCTAACCACTTCACAGGATGTTGACGAGCTCGAAACACAACAACAACATGTTTAGAAACAAAATAATCAAGCTTCACTCTAACCCAAAATAGTTGCTGATAATGTTCCGAATGCTATGCTCAATGGAAATTTGTTTGTCAATCCTTTTGCTACTCCATCCACAAGTGATGCTGAATCATCATCTTCACAATATGTGGATCCATCAAACATGCATACGTTTTACCAACCATACCCTCATGAATATCAGTGGACTAAGGATCACCCTCTAGAACAAGTGATAGGAGAATCTTCACAACCAGTTTTGATAAGAAATCAACTCCGAATAGATGGTGACATGTGCATGTATGCATTAACTGTGAGCACTATGGAACCAAGAAATGTCAAAGAGGCTATGACCGGCCCTGCATGGATTGAATCAATACAAGAAGAGCTTCTCCAGTTTAAAAGGCTTGATGTATGGGTGTTAGTTCCTGCTCCAGATCACATAAAACCCCTTACTTTGAAATGGCTATTCAAAAACAAGCATGATGAAGAGAACACGGACATCCAAAACAAGACTCGTCTGGTTGTGAGAGGGTACCACCAAGAGGAAGGAATATATTTTGAAGAATCCTTTGCTTCGGTTGCTAGAATGGAAGCTATCAAGATATTTTTGGTATGTGCTACACATAAATCGTTCACCGTGTTTCAAATGGTCGTGAAAACTGCTTTCTTGCATGGTACGTTAAAAGAAGACATATACGTGTATCAACCTGAAGGTTTCATCGATGCTGACCATCCAAGCCATGTCTATATGGGTTAAAGCAAGCACCAAGGGCATGGTACAATGAATTGTCAAAGTTTCTCCTACAGAATTAGTTCTTCAAAGGCATTATTAATCCAACGCTGTTTATAAGGCGCTTCGACGATGAAATCTTAGTGGTACATGTCTATGTAGATGATATTATCTTTGGTTCTACACACCCTAGGTATACCTAACTATTTTCTGACCTTATGAAAAGTCGCTTCGAAATGTCAATGATGGGGGAAATGACATTTTTCCTTGGTTTACAAGTTAACCAATCCCCCCGTGGCATCTTTATAAACCAGTCCAACTACGTGCTATAAATCCTTAAAAAATATGGAATGGAAACTTGTGATCCCATTGGTACTCCAATGGAGATCAAAGATAAGCTTGACCTAGATCAAAATAGGACTCTAGTCGATGCAACGAAATATCATAGCATGATTGGTGCCCTAATGTATCTTACGTCAAGTAGACCAGACATTATACATGCTACTTGTTTATGTGCTCGGTACCAGGCTAAGCCAACTGAGAAGCACCTCAAGGAGGTTAAAAGGATCTTTCGCTATCTCCGGGGAACCATTAATATGGGTCTCTAGTATACGAAGGATTTTGGTTTTGAACTAACCAGATTTTCAAATACTGATTATGCGGGATGTAAAGACACCTTCAAGAGTACTTCCGGTGGAGCTCAATTCTTAGGCGAAAAGCTGGTTAGCTGTCCTCGAAGAAACAAGACTGTACGGCCCTGTCAACCAGGGAAGCAAAATATATGTCTCTATCTGCTTGCTGTGCCCAAGTCATTTGGATGTGGACACAGTTAATGGATTATGGCTTCCACTTCGATAAGATTCCTATCTATTGTGATTCGAAATCAACCATAGCCATATCCTGCAACCCGGTCCAACACTCAAGAACAAAACACATCGCAGTCCGCTACCATTTCATCAAGGAACACGTAGAAAAGGGTACGATTGAACTGTATTTTGTCAAGACTGATTACCAATTGGCCAACCTTTTCACCAAAGCTCTTCCCGCGGAAAGGTTTAATTATTTGGTTCATCGCCTTGGTATGCGTAGTTTGTCTCCACAGGAGCTTGCACGTCTTACAAAATCACAGTAATTTCTTTGTATATATTTATCTAAAAAACAAAAAATAAAAATATAAAACTTATAAAATCGAAATACAAAATCAAAAAATTTCAAAAATACCAAAAATATTCTTCTTCGACATGTCTCTCGACAATTGATAACATTTATGCACCTAGAAATGTTGATTAATATTAATACGGGTGTATAAATAAAGTTCGAGCGAGAGTTTCAAATAATTTCAAAACATGTCTCTTCAACTTTTTCTCTACGACTTCTAAGTAAATGTCAGCTTAGGACTCGGACTTCAAAGAAAGGAAAATGTTCATTTATGCACATTATTCCTAAACAACGAGAAGTTCACACCTTCTCGGTCTTGAGCACAATCATATAAACATTCAAAGTTATGAATGCTTAAGAGAAGCACTAAGGAAATGATAACGTAATAAGATAAATCTAAAATCATTTTCCTGTTGAGCATAATCTTTCAAGATATTTTCGAAAAGAAATTTTCAAAATCTTTCTAAAGTGTGTGCTCAACAAACTCCCACTCCAAGTTTTCACTCTAATCTTTTATTAAGGGGGAGTATAAATTTTGACATTAGTTCCTCTGACATACGTACCTATTCTCCCATTGTTTGGTCAGTCTAAAAGTGAATCAGCGTACATTAACTTGTATTTTAATTCACATGGTGAGTCAAAAATTGTCACCATATATGCAATTTTTGAGGGGGAGAATAAAGATTAAAATGTGATCAATACTGCTTAATGACAGATAAGATCTTTTGATTATAGGTGCATTCCCAAACCTCGCATGTGCAAAACTCTTTCATAATATGATGCATATGTGTAGAGGGAGCTTTTTGGTGATATAGAAAACTCTTAATGTGTAACAAATGATTTCTCGAACATGTTGATTGATTTTTTAATGGTTTTATGGATACTATGGATATACCAAAGACCGACCAATTGTTGTTTCTTACGGTTTTATAAGGCGGTTAAGATTAGGAATTTTTGTTCCATGATCCAGTCAGAACCGGATGGATCTACCCAGGGATACTCCATTAGATAGAATAGAAGTCCTTAAGTATGATTGAAAAAAGGAGTAAAGTGAGATTTGGACAAATGTTATCCAAGGCATGAGTTATCACTGGAATAATCTCAACAAGGTGATAATGAGGACGCATTGGTTAAACATTAAAGGGGTTGAAGAATTAAAAAGAAACGTAAGGATAAAGGGTGTTAAGAAAGAAGCCCTCCATACAACCTTAGGCAGAAACTGGGTCAATGCATAATTTATCGGTAATCACAAAGATGATTATGATATTGAAGATAAGTCATCATGGACCCAGTGATGCAAGGCACAACCCATCCCAGCTACTCAGACTTCTCTCAAAAGATGTTTGTTTCATTTGTCATGGAGATCAACACGCTTCTATCGGCTTTCTCATTCCGAGATCGTTGATATTGAAAAGGTGGCAGTCCGCTCTAGCCTCCGATCACCAAACAACAATAGTGTACTTATAGAGTCTAGAGCTAAGAGATCAATAAAATAAATCTCATTAGGACACATTCCATGATAAACACTTGGTGAACACCATTAAGTTCACAAGCTTTTAACAAGATTCCTACGCATTATCCTTGCGATAATTGCCAGAACATTCAGAGTGATACTCTTTAGTATTCACAGTGATGAATGGAAATCCTTCCAGAGTCAACATCAAATAGCTCTGCGGTAGGTGACTTGTGAGATTCTAAATGAATCAAGTTTGTGTTAATTAGATATTGATTTTGGTCTAATATATGAATTGATGACTCAATCAGAAAGATATTAACTATCTGATTTACTCTCACCATGTTGTCTGCTTTGTGACATTTCGGTAATGAGAACAAGCAAGTACAATGAATCTAATGCAATCGCGTTAGAGGATCTAACACTTTGAGCTGGAAACCCTGTCAAGGATGTTCTTTTAAATTGAACCTACCGGATCACAGGTACCGTATCTTATACTGTAAAACGGTCCTTACGGAACCGAAGGTTAATGCAACCGAACTTAAGACGAATGACAAAGCCATATTCGTCTATATCTGTTGTTTATCACTAACATTAATTTTCAGGTATAAGTGGCGACGTTACAACCTCATTCCAGCTGAGTCAAGATTCAAGACCTCATGCTCAATCGACAAAGATAAATACATGATGAAAGCTCAAGTACAAATGTCAAAGTCTTCCGCAATCTCTGATGTACAAGCACTTCCTCAAAGTATCGTTATCAACAAGATTACCACGCGATAACAAAGATATATCTTACAAGTGGATCAAGTACTACTTCTTCCATTATGTGGTACAAGTAATCATGTCAAATAAAATGTCGAGGGAGATTGTTAGCAGGATTTTCAAGACCTTGAGCATGAGGGTGGCGACACAAGATCGCAAGGAGGCAAAAAGATTCAAGGATAAGGATTTAAAGATCTCAAGAGTCAAGATAAAGTCAAGGCTAAAGACCAAGATATCTTGATTAAGTTAAAAGATATCAAGTCAAGATCCAAGATCACAAGCATGCAAAAGGAATATCAAGAGAATTCCTAAGAACACAAGGCTCCAAGACTCAAGACGTCACTAAAAGTGATACACAAGTCGATGACCACCCATTATGGGGAGATTGTTAGCCGTGTTTTTATGTAAAGTGATGGTCATTATATATTCTTGGGCCTTGTGTAGGAAAACATAGTTTCCGGGAATTCATATAAGCTAATTGGGCCTAGTTACGGGCTTTAAAGCCTATTAGATATCAAGCCCGGCCTTAGAAGCCCACTTAAACCCAAGGCTGGCCCAAGTACTTTACGATATAAAGCCCTCTCCTCATGTGGAGAGGGTGTTGCTCATTTTACTTTCATTTAATGTGTAGCCAATTTTTCTTTGTTACTATCTCTCTCTAAAACATCTCTCTCTCTAGATTGCAAGTAATTCATGCTTGAGTATGTTATTGATTAGTGCAACAAGTTATTTTCGTAAATTGCGCAGTTTGTCTGTTGAATCCCATGGTTTGAGGTATTAATCAGCCGATTTGACTCGTAATTCAAGCGATTTGAATAGAAAGTCAGGTGATTTGAGTCTAAGTCAGGCGATTTAACTAAAGGTATTCAAGCGATTTTACTTAACCATTCAGGCAGTTTGATCATAGCTCAACGATTTGACCTCTTGAAATCCGACGATTTGACCTTCTCAAATCAAGCAATTTGGCACTTAAATTTAGGCGATTTGATCTTACACTTTCAGGAGATTTGATCAGTTGAGTCACGTGATTTGACTACATCAGTCACGCGATTTGAGTTATTTATTTCAAGCGATTTGAGTTAACATTTTAGGCGATTTAACTAAGTTAATCAAGCGGTTTGAGATCAACTATCAAGCGGTTTGACTTAGTAAATCCCGCGATTTAATAACTTTTATCAAGCGATTTGATACAATTCTTTCAAGCGATTTGATTCAAGATCATCAGGCGATTTGACTGTCTCTTCAGGCGATTTGATTGTCTTTTCAGGCGATTTGACCAAATCTTCTAGTAAACTCAAAACAAATTTCATTAACTTAAATTGCAACAAAACCATAAATCAAAAACACTTAAAACAACATCACAATAACACAACTCTCAATAATCATTGAAAAGATCCAATAATATCATTTCATACATCAATTAATTCAAAATGTCTACGATGGCAGAGAACGTTATTGCAGGAGGAGCTGATAACCATCCTCATATGCTCGAAAAGAGTTAATATAACTCATGTCAGCTTCGTATGTTGCTCTATATAAGAGGTAAGGAACATGGTAAAGACCTTCTTAACTAAGTACTCAATGGTCTATTTCAATATGGAACTATCAAAGTACATAGAACTCCAACTTTACTGGCATCTACAAAACCAAGAACTTATGATGATCTCACAGACAAAGAGAAGATTCATGAAGAATGTGACATAAGATCAACTAATATTGTTCTTCAAGGTTTACCACCAGATGTTTATAATCTTGTGAATCATCACACTATTGCTAAGGAGATTTGGGACAGAGTTAAACTACTTATAGAAGGTGCAGAACTCTCACTGCAAGAACGAGAATTAAAATTGTACAATGAGTTTGATCGATTCACATCTGAGAAGGGAGAAACAATTCACGCGTATTACTTAAGGTTTGCTCTCCTGATTAATGACATGAACATAATTGTGATGACTATGAAGAAACTTCAAGTTAATACTAAGTTTGTGAATAACCTTCAACCTGAATGAAGCAAGTTTGTTACTGATGTCAAATTAGCAACAGATATGCACGAATCAAGCTTTGATCAACTATATGTGTATCTCAGGCAACATGAGGTACATGCTAATGAAGTTCGTATGATGAGGGAAAGATTCCCAGATCCTCTTGCCTTGGTTGCTAATTCCTACAACACACCTCCATACTAAAACAATCATCAACCTCAAGACAATCCATCATAGTATCACCAACAACTTTCACCAATTGCTCAACAATTCTACACATCTCTTCCACAACCACAACCATATGAAGTACAAGTTCATCAGCAATCATACTCTGTGCCAGTTGTTCATCAAACACTAGTGGTTCATCAACAAACATATCAAGCACCAGTTGTTCAACAACAATCACCAGCAGTGTTTCCACAACTTAATTCGGGGCTTGTTGTACCATCGTTTCTACTCGCTGATGATCCAATTGCCAGTCTAAATAAAGCAATGACATTCATCATCACTGCATTTGCTTCATGATATCCATCTACTAAGTACCAACAATCAACTCATCACTTTTTTTAGTCTAAGGAACCAAGCCACTATTCAATACGGTAGGGTCACAGTGCAGAATGTTCAGGTAAGACAGACTTAAGGTTATGCAGGTAGTAGGGCGAAGGGTAATGCTATTGGAACAGGGGTTAACATAAACATTGGAACTTTTATAGCAAATCAGATAAAGGTTATTCGTGTTATAACTTTAGGGGTGAGGGTCATATGGCAAGACAATGTACTTAACCAAAGAGGCCAAAGAATTCAGAGTGGTTTAAGGAAAAGATGATGCTAGCTCAGACTTTGGAATTAGGGGTTATTTTAGATGTGAAACAGCTTGCATTTTTGGCAGACCCAAGGGACATAGTTGATTCAAGCCCCGACACCTAGACATTACCAACTACTGCTATCTTCCAGACTAATGATCTTGATGCATTCAACTCAGACTGCGATGAAGCACCATCAGCAAGTGCAATTCTTATGGCCAAACTCTCTGCTTATGATTCAGATGTTCTCTCTAAGGTACCAAATTACAACACTTATCAAGATAATAATGTGATTGATCAAAGTGTTCAAGAGATGCAATATTCTCAACAACCTATTTTTGTTGACGATTCAAATATTGAAATTACAAGTGATAGCAATGTTATTTCGTATGAGCAATATATGCAACAAAACAAAAATGAAGTTGTTTAAGATAATACTTCCTCTAAACAACAAGATGCAATGATAATGTCTGTAATAGAAGAAATGTCTAATCAAGTAGCAAAATGCAATGAGGTTAATAAGGAAAAAAAGATTATAAATGAATCATTAACCGCTGATCATGAACGATACAAGGAACATGTCAAAATTTTTGAAGAAAGACAGAAATTTAATTTAAATGACCGCGAAAAATATATTGATTCACAAATGCGAGGTATCATCATTGATCGAAATGCAAAGGTTGCCGCTTTTGAAAAACAAATTCAAACGTTAAAATTGCAATTTTCTGCAAATGTATAAAGTCACAAGAATTTGTCAACCACGATTGAAGTTTTGAAAAAAGAAACTAAAGAAAAAGAAGATAAATACATTGAAGAAATTATTTATTTGGAAAAGAAAAAGAAAGCTCTTGAAAACATTGTTTACAAACAAGGTCAAACAGTGCAAATGATGCATATGTTAACGAAACCTTAAGTTTTTTATGAAGAAAATCACAAAATGGCTCTTGGTTATCAAAATTCCTTGTATCTTACGCAAGCTCAGCGAAAAAAACCTGCGTTGTATTGTGGTCATACCATAGTTAAGAAACATGATCCACTGTCTATGATTGATTCAGAAGAGACTTTAGATTTACCTAAAGCAACTAGGCTAAAAATGAATGAGAAACAAAATGATCCGATTGTGAAAGAGAAAAGAGTGAGCATCAAACCCATTGATTACGTTTCACTAAATGAATTGTATAAGCATTTTTTCATCAAAAACAACTATTTGCAGAACAAGCCTTTTGGTTACCAATTTCAAAAACAGTTTCTGAAAAACCATCGGTTCAACCAGAACTAGTTCAAAAGGATATTCCTCGCGAACTTCCTTCCATAAGTGTGGTCAAAGATAGTTTTTCTGAAATGAGAAGTCATCTTAACAATTTTGACAAGGTCATAACTGTCAGAACCAGAGTAACTAGTCAAAATGAGGGTACTTGGGCTTTAAACATATTCGAGGCGCTTTTGAAAAAGATGTGATTCCATTTGTCAAAACCTTAAGAGAATATTTTCAAATGTTTGATCAAGGTCTTTGCAAAGAAATTAACGAAATGAAAGCGGTTTTTATCCAAATAGAAATTGAGGTTGAACAATGTTTTGTAGATAGAAAGTGTGTTGAGATTGAAAAGAAAGAACTTCTCATTGAGAATGATCGTCTTTTGGAGAAAATCATTTTTCAAGATATTATGTGAACTGCGATGCATGTTGATGGTGAAAATAAATGTGTTTTTCCTAATGATGAAACTCTTAAATATGCTTAAAATGGAACAAAGTTATATTGATGAGTATAGTAGATGTATGTAACTTGAAGTTGAGCTTTCAACAAAGAAATATATGGTTGAAAAAGCTGTTTACAATGAACTTTCAAACAGATTTTCAAGACTTGAAAAACGTTGTATTTCTCTTGAAATAAAAGTACAACAAAGTAAAGAAAGTTTTCAACATGACAAACCATGCAACAATTAGGATGCTCTTGAATTTCTTGCATTTTTTGAAATAAAAGATTTGAAAGCCCAGCTACAAGCCAATAACACATCTATCAGCAAGTTGAAAGAACACATTGCAATGTTGAAAGGAAAAAGTATGTCTGATTGTATTGTACTTGTAAATAATTTAAATGTGATTTCCCCTAGGATGTATAAACTAGATTTACAACCACTTTCTCCTAAACTTAGGAAAAACATGAAAGCACATGTAGATTACCTTAAACAGACAAAGGAACATGCTGACATACTCAATGATATTATAAAGCAAGCTAGAGCCTTGAAACCATCAGATAATGCTTTAGACTAAGCTTGTAA
Organism: Tanacetum coccineum; assembly: GCA_026074375.1. Classification (NCBI taxonomy): domain Eukaryota; kingdom Viridiplantae; phylum Streptophyta; class Magnoliopsida; order Asterales; family Asteraceae; genus Tanacetum; species Tanacetum coccineum. The sequence continues at coordinate 131,838 of BQNB010000668.1, read as the reverse complement.
GTTTACCACATGCATTCAGGAGTTTTTAGTTGATGTGTCGATGTGTAGGTTGTTATTTTAGTTATCAAGTTTTACATTTATATTTTGCCGACTTAACCTAAAACAACACTTTAACGGGCATTGTAGCCGGTCAAGATGTAGCTTCATTAGTAAGTACAGTGTCGATCACTAAGAGCGAGAGCGTTAATTTCTAATTCTATCAGTATTTTAGTCATCTAAGTTAGTCTAATCTATTATGTTAATCCCTAGTCCAAGGTTTAAGGGGGGTTTAGTCTGAGAGACTTGCACGAGGTTTAGTTATCTAACCTAAGGTTTTAATGACAAGTAAAGCAATAAACACATACAAGAAGATAAACAAACGATAGAGAAGTGGTCGTGAACTAATGTAAAGAAAATGTATCAACCATGAATAATTCGATAAAATGCAGGTTTGTTAATCCTGTCACAATTAAACGCATCCGCATAAATCATCTTATTTGTTGATTATAATCTATCTTAGGATATTAATAATGGTGATCTTATTAAACCCTAGCTCATGGAGACTTTACTAACTTACTTGCAGATATGGATAGCTATCCTGGACTCTTAGCCTAAGCCTAAACAACACCGAAGTTGCAGCGCATTAAATATGTAGGACTAGACCCAGTTGAATGATAGGTCGCATACTTAAGCATGTAAACGAGTATAAATTAAAAAACATAATCAACAACCAACGATAAATTAAGCAATCGAGATAAACAAACCAAACACTAAACCTTCATAAACATGGTTGATACCTAAAGGTATGAGCCGATAGTCATTGTAAAAATATACACGATTTCATATATGAACGATTAAAGAAAAGAAACCTTAACCGAACACGTATTTGGTTGTGCGAATATTACAAGAGTTTTCCTATGATCTTGAAGCTCTTTTCTGACCTTCTATGCTCCTTTATTTGTCTGATAGTCGACTTGGTAGTTTAGGGCTTCACTTGCATATCTAAAACTGAGTTTAGGGTTTTGTATTTATAGAGTTTGGAAATAGGTCGATACGCCGTATCGGGCGATGTGGGATACGACGTATTGGGGATTTCTTGGAGTAGGGACCATGATTGATACCTTCCAGAATCTTCATATACTTGTTTTAGAATACGGCGTATAGATTTTCCTAGATACGATGTATTGGACTTTATTCTTTGTGGTTTCTTGTGAAGTGCAGACACGTATACTCCGTATCTTCTTGATGAATATGGCGTATTGAGGTAAAACCAGTTGGTTCTTCTTTGTTGACTAAAATATTATATACGGCATATCATTGATGTGTATACGACGTATTCTTCAAAGTCAGGCAATGGTCTTTTAGCTCGTCAAAGTCTTGGACACGTCGTATAGGTCTAGAATAATACGGCGTATTGGCTATCAGATCAGTAGACTTTCTTGAACTCTTCATTTAAGCTCCAAAATGCGTGACTTTTAGCTAATCTTCACAAAGTACTCCATAATTACTGCAAATAACAACTTTAAGCAATTAAGTACCAATTTATGCAATAATTATACAAAATGGGTAATTTACATGGGATAAATGATGCTATAAAAAGTGATGTTATTTGATGTCATCAAATTATCCCCCCATTTAAATCCTACTTGTCCTCAAGTAGCTTTTAGAAGTTTATAAAAATGTATCCCTAAGGATTTTTTTTCGTTAAGCATTTATTTGATCAATTACAAGTACACAATCAAACACCTTAAGAAATAGGAAGATGAAAACACTAAAATCACTTAACTAATCTACGTGGTAACATGTAACAAATTCGCTCAATTGCTCGGTCATGACGAGTATTCTATCATAAGCTTGGCAAGGATACACATCTCCACCACTAAAGCTAAGGAATAACAAGTTTATAAAGGTAAATTGGGTTTTTAAAAGGCTTAAAGGGTTTAATCACTTTTTCTAATCTCTACCACTACCAATATTCCAGAAAAGGTGACAAGGACCATACATACACACCCATAACGATAGGATAGACACATATGAGTGCATTCAAACTTTAACTCGAATAAGCTAAAGAATAGGACTAGTAGTGATATAGGGTATGGATCTTCTAACTTTCACCAAAAGTAATAAACCAACAAGGTGGCTAAATTACACATACATGGCCGTAACCACGGAATAGACATGCATGATTCGATCACATCCTCATTCGAATAAAACCTAAGGGTTAGAGATTAGGAAAGGGAAAAAAATTGTTGTTAAATAAAAATTTATGAAACAAATAGATTAAGTCCAAACAGATAAGGTACAAGTTGCTAGATACTTTTTCCTGACTGTTACCATGATAAAGACACAACTATATACACAAACGTCTTAATCATTGATAAAAAACAACAACCTAAGTTGGCGTTCCCGTAACGGTCAACTCCTAATCATCCCATACTATACATACTTTTACAAAGACAAGTGTCGATATCTACCACTTTATACAAAACTTTACATTGTTGATTTATAACCATCTATCAATGAATAATCGATCCTTCAAATAATACCATCGGTTTAAGCTTTAACGAACCGACTATCTTTAGACTTTCCTCCTATCTCTTTTTTGTTGCAATTTTCTAATTTTTTTTCTTCTCTTTTTTTTACATACTAAACTACGAATCTCAGTGTAATTTCACCATCTTCCTCATAAGAACATTTTGTGGTTCAAGTAATCATGTTAAAAGAAATTGTTGAGGGAGATTGTTAGCAAGCTTTCAAGATCTTGAGCATGAGGGTGGAGACACAAGATCGCAAGGCGGCATAAAGATTCAAGGATAAAGATTTAGAGATCTCAGTAGTCATGAAAATCAAGGCCAAAGACCATGATATCAGTATTTTTGTCAAAGAATATCAAGTTAAAGATCAAGATCCAAGATCACAAGCATGCAAATGGAACTTCAAAAGGAATTCCCAAGAATACAAGGCTCCAAGACTCAAAGATGTCACAAGAAGGATCCATAATTGAATGACCACCCCTTAGGGGGAGATTGTTAGCCGTGATATTTAGTAAAGTGATGGTCATTTAATCAATCCCGAGCCTTGTATAGGAAAACGTAGTTTTCGGGAATTTAGTTAAGCTAGTTGGGCCTAGTTGTCGGGCTCAAGCCCATTTGTGTTAAGAACCGGCCCAACTCAAAGCCCACAAGAATAGTCCTCTCTTGTAACTATTTAATGCCCTCTCCAAGTGTGGAGAGGGTGTTGCTTCTCATTTTTCTTTTGATAAACAAGTAACCATTTTTCTTTTGTTTTACTTTCTCTCTCTAAAATCTCTTTTTCTTATTTTTTGTGTTTGGTGATGAAATGATATCCTAACATTTTCTTACTAGTATAAGCCTTATATACAACTTTGACTAGTCCAAGACCACATGGAAAGTCTTAAGACACAATGAGGGTTTTAATGGAAAGTCTTGGTAAAAAACTAGTCATGAACACCTAAGGTTTAATGAGTTGCATTTGTATAAGTACTAGTTGTTAGTTTGTGTGCTAAGTGGTTCCCTTAGGTGGGCATTATCCTACGAAAATAAGGAGGGGGGGAGTACAAATTGTGTTTTGATCTTTTGTAAAATATCTAGCATCATATTGAAGTTTAAAGGTATAAACATTAAGTGTAGATGTAATACTTGTAAATGGTATGTTCTAATTGATTTATTTTATGTACAATATGACTAACAATGTTAACATGGGTGAAGTTTTATAAAACTTTGAGTATTGAGTATAAAAATGGGTATTTGTTGAAACGTAGAAACGTTTTGGTGGTTCCGTGAATGCCTAAACGTACTAAATTGCGAAACGTAAACACTTTACGTAACCAATAAAAATAAAACATAATAAGTTAATTATTACTTTAGTAAAAATAATATAATGCTTGCTTGACGTGAACTTTAATTTGTTTGGTGCCCGTTTACGTTGATTGTTGATTTTTAGTTTAAGCGATTTAACGTAACGATTAAAATTAAAAGCAAACGCGTTCAAGAAAAAAATATATAGTGAATTAAATGACGTCGTACATTGATCTAAAATACGGATTGTTACAGTCTTTCCCCTTTAAATGAGGCTTGTCCTCAAGGCTTAAGTCACGACACTTGACGAAGGTACGGATTCAGAGAAAAGATGCAGATATTTCTTCCGGAATTGGTCTTCACGTTCCCAGGTATACTCAGCTCATTGTCGAGAGTTCCAACGAAATTTGACTAATGGAATTCTTCTTCGCTTTAGCTTTTTTACACCCCGTTCCACGATCTCAATAGGCTCTTCGACAAAACATAGATTTTCATCAATCTCGATCTCTTTTAAAGGCACTTGAACATCTGGCTTAGTCAAACACTTCTTGAGGTCCAACACATGAAACGTGTCATGGATATAGCTTAGCTCCTGGGGTAACTTTAGCTGATAAGCTACCGGTCCAACACACTCTACGATTTCAAACGGTCCCACATATCGTGGTGCTAGCTTTCCTTTCTTACCAAATTGTACCACTCCCTTCCATGGAGATACCTTAAGTAACACTCGGTCTCCAACTTTGAATTCAAGAGGCTTATGCCTCTTATCATCATAGCTTTTCTGGCCACTCCTAGCCATCTTCAACCTTTCCTTAATCTGAATAATCTTTTCTGTCATTTCCTGCACAATTTCTGGTCCAATAAGATGACTTTCTCCCACTTCAGTCTATATCACGGGGGATCTACACTTTCGCCCGTACAGAGCCTCGAATGGTGCACACTTAATGCTCGTGTGGTAACTGTTATTATAAGAAAACTTAACCAATGGAAGGTGAGTATCCCAACTGCCACCACAATCCATAACACAAGCTCGAAGCATATCCTCCAGCGTCTAAATAGTACGCTCACTCTAACCGTCAGTTTGAGGGTAGTAAGCCGTACTCATGTCTAGTCTTGTACCCAAGGCTTCCTAAAGAGCTTGCTATAAGTGTGACGTGAATCGACCATCACGGTCTGAAATGATTGACACTGGCACACCATGTCTCGCTACAATCTCGTTGATATAAATCCTTGCTAACTTCTCCATTTTGTAGTCTTCATGAATAGGTAAAAAGTGAGCCGACTTGGTCAATCTATCCATAATGACCTAAATTATATCATACCCACTGCTGCTTTTAGGCAACTTTGTAACAAAGTCCATTGTTATCTTCTCTCATTTCCACTCAGGAATTTCTGGTTGCTGAAGAAATCCTAAGGGTTTCTGATGTTCGACTTTAATCTTAGAGCACGTAAGACACATGCTAACGTACTCAGCAATGTCTCTCTTCATACCAGGCCACTAATACCTAGAAGTATGAGCTTTATCCATGATCAATTTCCTTACACTACCAACTGATGGAATCCAGATACGATCAAAGAAGTAAATGTCACCATCATCTCGTCGCTGAAAGTGTGTTTCTAATCCTCTTAGCCATTCATCTGGGGCTTTAAGATCCTTAGAAGCTTTGCCCTGTGCTTCTAAAATCTTAATCCTAAGTACAGAATGAATAGTAATACTCATGCCATGTACTCGTCTTGGCTTGAGTCTTTCTTTTCTACTCAAGGCATCTGCCACCACATTTGCCTTGCCCGAGTGGTATTTGATCTCACATTCATAGTCACTGAGCAGCTCAATCCACCGCCTTTGGCGCATATTCAACTCTTTCTTATCGAAGATGTACTAGAGACTCTTGTGGTTAGTGTAGATGACACTTTTCGTCCCATAAAGATAATGTCTCCAGATTTTAAGGGCAAACACCACCGCACCTAATTCTAGGTCATGGGTGGTATAATTCTTCTCATGTGTCTTTAACTGTCTTGATGCATACGCTATCACTTTGCCCCGCTGCATCAGCACGCACCCAAAACCTTGTTTCGATGCATCACAATAGACCACAAAGTCATTTGGTCCATCAGGGAGTGCTAACACAGGAGCATTGCATAGCTTTTCCTTTAGAATAAGGAAAGCTTCATCTTGCTTATCGCCCCACACATATGTCTTATTCTTTTAAGTCAACAAGGTGAGGGGCTTGGCGATCTTGAAGAAATTCTCATTAAATCTTCGGTAGTAACCCGCTAATCCTAGAAATGAACGGATCTCTGTTGGTGACTCAGGGGTCTTCCAGTTCTTGACTGACTCAACCTTGCTAGGATCCACGTGGATACCGTCATGGTTGACAACATGTCCTAGAAACTGGACTTCTTGTAACCAAAATTCGCACTTTGAAAATTTGGCATATAACTTCTCCTTCTTGAGTAAGTCTAAAATCGTCTTTAGGTGGACTTCATGTTCTTCTTCTGACTTTGAGTAGATTAAGATGTTGTCAATGAACACAATTATGAATTTGTCCAAATACGGCTTGCAGACGCGGTTCATTAAGTCCATAAATATTGTTGGTGCTTTTGTCAGCCCAAATGGCATGATTGTGAACTTAAAGTGCCCATAATGTGTCCTAAACGCGATCTTCGGTATATCTTCTTCTCAAACTCTTAATTAATGATATCTTGAATGAAGATCTATCTTGGAGAAACAACGCGCACCTTGTAATTGGTCAAACAAGTCATCAATTCTGGGGAGAGGGTAACGGTTCTTTATAGTCAACTTATTTAGTCCCTTGTAGTCAATACACATTCTCATCGCACTGTCTTTCTTCTTGACAAAAAGCACAGGTGCTCCCCATGGTGAGTGACTTGGTCGAATAAAACCCTTCTATTGAAGTTCTTTAAGCTGATTCGACAATTCTAACATTTCTGAAGGGGCTAATCAGTATGGGGATCTAACAACTGGCAATGCGCCTGGAATCAGATCGATGCAAAATTTTATCTCTCGCACAGGAGGTAAACCTAACAGATCATCTGGAAATACCTCAAGGAAGTCTCGGATAACACGAATGCCATCAAGCTTTTTCTCATCAGCCTTGATACACGCAAGTGATCTAAGATCCATTTCCAGCCTCTCGCCTTGAACTTCAAGAATCTCGCCATTCAGAAAAGGAATACGAACAATCTTTTCGTAACAATCGATGACAGCTCGGTGGTATGCTAACCAATCCATTCCAATGATAATATCAAAACTACCTAGCCGAGTTGGTAACAAGTCTATTTTGAACACGTGATTAAACAAGACTAAGGTGCAATTACGTAAAATGGTATTAGTGCTAACGACTTTTTTGTCTGCTAATTCAATTTCATAACTAGTATTTAAAGCGGCTGGGGCAATATCAATAAAAGGTGTAAACGCAAAAGATACAAAACTCTTCCCAGCACCATAATCAAAGAGGATACAAGCATAGTGATCATTAAGAAGCAACGTACCCGTGACCACATTTGGATTCTGATGCGGATTTTCAACCACCATGTAAGCTCTCCCACGAGCTCCTTCATTTTGCTGGTTTATTGCTTTTAGACACTTGTCCTTGTAATGTCCTTTCTCTCCACACCCAAAACATGTCACATTCTGCAGGAAGTCATCACCTGCACCCTGAAGCCTAGCTCTACAATCCTTCTCCATGTGACCCATTCTTTGACATCTTTGGCACTTTGAAGGACACGGTACATGATGATGTAAGTTGCACCGATTGCATTTTGGTAGATTTCCAGCATAAACCTTACCTTCAGCTGGGGCTGCAGCATATGCCCTGGCAGTTTCATGCCTCCTGTTTTGTTGCTGGTGATGAGTGTTGTTTCGGTTGCAGTTATTGTTGTTGTTGGGGTTATTGTTGTTGGTGTTTCTATGGTGGTCTTCCCATCTCCTTTTATTGCTTTCACCAATTCTTGCAGCCCTACCTTGAACTGATTGCTCGACCAGTTCACGGGCCGTGTTGATTGCCTCATGCAAGGTCGCAGGCTTTAAAAAAGTGATATTTCCTTTGATTCTTTCAGGAAACCCACGAATGTGCTTTTCAATCTTCTTATTTTTAGTGGACACTAATTCAGGACACATCAAAACTAGTTCATGGAAGCGATTGTTGTAAGCCTCAATATCATCTCCTTTGAGAGTCATAGTCTAAAGTTCTTGTTCCATCTTTTGGATTTCAGTTGCTGGGCAGTATTCAGTAGTCATCATAGCTTTTACATTGCTTTAGGGGATCTGATTAGCATTAGCAAGTCCCAAAGTTTGAACATTTCCGTTCCACCAGGTTAGAGCACAACCCTCGAACGTGCACACATCAAACTTCACCTTGTCATCTTCAGCACATTTACAAATCTCAAACACTTGCTCTATCTTTTCAAACCAACGTTTCAGTCCGACTACGCCTTCAGTCCCATTGAAAGAGTGAGGCTTGCCATTCGTAAATGTCTTATACGAACATCCTTGGACCTCTGGTGTAACAGTTCCTTTAGTATTTGTTGATCCAGATCCACCAGCATTGTTTGATTCTGCTCTAGTCTTTTCATATTCTTCAATAGCTTTGGGCACACGCTTTTCCACTAACCTCTTAATAGATTTCTTCTTAAATCTCCTAGGCGGCATAATTCTGGCAACACAAGTACACAATTCACTAGGAATTCGTAAAGGTATGCATAGTCATGGCACATGATAACAATGGAGAAAAGGGAATAAAAGAGTTATATAAATAATCATAAATTAATCAGAATGGTCAATATTTATATAATTGACGGATAGAAATAGATACCAATATGTCAAAAGATAGACGTAAGAGATCGAATTTAAACCAATATATATAAAATTATATAATACAATAATGATAATCGGAAAAAGTAAGTAAGGATCAGGGAATACGCGCACATGGATATCGGATAAGCGATGAAGGATTCTTCATTTTGAAAATGAAAGAAAAGAAAATCTTTAAAATTTTGGTTATAGACTAGGTTTTGAAAATGACCCAGTTCCCTATAACATTGTCTCTTGATACCAATCTGTAACACCCCCAAAATCAAGTAGCAGCGGAATGGTAACAATGGGGTGCTACGTCAAAGTACAATAATCAAGATATAGGAAATGACCTTAAATGGACGTTTATAATAAAGTTTCATTCGATGCCATTTCAAAATATTAGAGTTTTCACATCAGGTCCCGCATATTTTAAAAGAGTCATAAACATTCAACATACATTCTTTTAAACAAAAGCTTCATAATTCTAAAAGATGACATAAGTTTTTAAAAGATAAAAGTTGCATCAAATTTAAGTAAACACAGAATCTATCTTCACGACATCCCCGCAGTTCCCTTCCAAACTTCATACCTTAGGACCTGAAATTTACATGCTGAAATTCAACAAAAAAGGTTGAGTAAAATCATAGGTTTATCAATAGAAAGGTGGACCACAAGATTTAAGTAATAGTAGACTATGAAACATATTCAGTAGTCCAAAACATGTATTATTGCACTAAGCTCATGACCTCGAAGCCTTAACTAGATTTGTGCCCCAAGGGAAATATAAGATGCTTGCCAACAACCTAACTGTCCTCACAATGTTAAATGCACCATGATCAACTTATGACCCAAAGAAAGGTGGGGATTGTCAGTCCCGATAGACCTATCCATAACACTCGCGCTTACTACAATAGTAATTAACGATTCATGATTGGTAGGGACTTAAATGGCAATGTGGTAACTTAGCAATAATATTTAGGCAATAAATCAGGATAATATACAATTTAAAACACTTGTGTCCAATAGTAAAACAAGCATGTAATCTCACCCCATAGAGTTTGTAAAACAATCAAGTAGTAAAATAGGGCTATGAACTCACCTCGAGTGAATTGGATATCTAGTATCACAGAAAATGCGTCACGATAACGACTGAAAGCAGCCTAATTAAATATAGGTCGTATAATGTTGGGAATTATGTTTTCCTAACTAAGTACCGTTAGTTATAATAGTTAGTACCGATAGTAATAGATAGTACTGATAGTTATATGTTAGTACCGTTAGTGTTAGTTTGTACCGCCAGTACAAATAAGTTAGTACCGTTTATGAGATATGCATGAGATATATTAGGAAAAGATATGCATTATCTTCATACGCGTTTTGTAAGTCGTTTAGGGTTTTTTCTTAATGTATAAAAGGAACCCTACGACATTAGAGAAGATATACAAACATCATATCTTAGAATCACATCTTTCATATCTCTCACAATAGAATAGCAATATCATAGTTTGGAATATGTAATCACTTTGACAGATCAATATAAAAGTTTTGTTATTAGTAATCATTGTTCTTCTTAGCATTGTAAGCTAGTTTCCGCATAGCTTATAGTGTTTATAGTCATTATTCTCCTGTGGTTAGTGTGGAACTATTCCATATTATCTACAACCCTTAACAGGCTAAGTAAGATCTATATTCGGTTTGGGATCTACAAGTGGTATTAGAGCTTGTAGAGAAACTCTGGGTAAGAAGAACCAAAAACACATCTGTTTCATAAACCTTAATCTTTCAAATCTTATCAATGTCAGGATCAGGTGATGGCAATCCCCCACCACCTCCACCACCACCAACACCACAAACAATACCATAACAAGCCCCTCACACTGTGTCAACCATAAAACTCTCTATTCTTAAGAAGGGTGTATATGACATTTGGGCAATGAAGATGGAGCATTACCTGGCACATACATACTATCCTATATGGGAAGTCATTCAAAAGGGTAATGGTCCTGTAAGTGTAACTACTGATACTTCAGGGGTAATAAGGGTTTTGCCTCCAAGAACTGCTGAAGAGACTTTGGCTAGAGAAAGAGAAAGAAAAGCAAGGACTACCTTGCTTATGGCTTTACCAGAAGATCACTTAGCAAAGTTTCACAAGATGACAGATGTAAAAGAGATGTGGGATGCTATCAAATCTAGATTTGGTGGCAATGATGAATCAAAGAAAATACAAAAGTACATTCTGAAGCAGCAGTTTGAAGGCTTGTCTATATCAAACTCAGAAGGACTGCACAAAGGCTATGATAGATTTCAATGTCTTTTGAGTCAACTGGAAACTCATGGTGCAGGTGTATTAACTAAAGATGCAAATCAAAAGTTCCTCAGGTCTTTACCTTCTTCTTGGTCTCAAGTATCTTTGGTTATGAGGACTAAGCTAGGATTAGACACTCTCAGCTTTGATGATTTGTATAACAATCTAAGAGTCTTTGAATCTGATGTTAAAGGCTCTACTGCATCATCTTCCAATACACAGAATGTTGCTTTTATCTCTTCTAAAAGCACTAACGGCACTAATGATGTTAGTACTGCTTATGGTGCTTCTCCTTCTTCTGGTAACAATTCACAAAAGGAGAACTCCTCATTATACACTGATGATCTCATGTACTCCTTCTTCACCAATAAATCCACTGGTCCAAAATTGGATCATGAGGATTTGGAACAGATTGATGATTTTGATCTAGAAGAAATGGACTTAAAATGGTAGGTGGCCATGATTTCTATGAGATTAAAGAAGTTCTATAAACAGACAGGAAGAAAGCTGCATTTTGATGCAAAGGAACCAGTAGGATTTGACAAAACTAAAGTTGAATGCTACAACTGTCATAAGATAGGACACTTTGCTAGAGAGTGCAGACTAAAAGGGAATCAAGATGCCAGGAGGAGAGATGTAGGGAACTCTGGGTATAAAGCTAAGGATAATGGAAGAAGAACTGTAAAGCAGGAGGAACCCAAAGCACTGGTAACTGTTGATGGTGAAGGTATTGATTGGACTACTCATGCAGAGGATGAGCAAGAGGACTTTGCTTTTATGGCTTTCAACAATTCAGGTTCAGACACTAAGGTAATCTCTTGTTCAAAAGATTGTGTAGAATCATATACTAAACTTAAAAAATTATATGATGAACAAAGAGAACAACTTAATGAGGCTAGCATAGAAATACAGGCTTATGCTCAAGGTTTAAAGAAAGTAGAGGCTCAATTAGTTGCTCATCAGAATAATCAACTTTGGTATGAGGAAAAGATAAAATTTATGAAAATAGATTTAGATGATAAAACTGATGTTCTTACATACCATTAGAAGTTATTAGCAGAAGCCCTTAAAGAAAAAGATGAATTAAAAACCAAATTTGAAAATTGGCAAAGTTCTTCTAAAAATCTTGGTAAACTGCTAAATACACAAATGAGTGCTAATGATAAATTTGGGCTTGGGTATGGAGATCACATATATGGAACCATTTTGAGCTATGAAAATGAAGTGTTACAAAGTGTGTTTATGAATAAGGATTGTAATGAACAAGATAGCACTTTATATGATAGGTTTGTACCAGCTGATGGAATGTATGCAGTTCCACCACCCATGACAGGGAATTACATGCCAACAGGACCCGATATTGAAATAGATGATTCTAAATTTACATATGGTCCAAAGCAATCTAAACCTAGTGAAACTGATACTAGGAGCAGTGACTTTAATTCTTGTAAATCCAATTCTAGTGATGAAACACTTGAATGTATGCATGAACCAGTTTTCAATAAACCTAAAGTAGTAGGTCAACCTAAAGTTTGGAATGACGCTCCTATCATTGAGGAGTATGAATCAGATAGTGACGATGATTGTGTGTCTATACCTTTAAAAGAACAGGAACAACCTAGTTTTGCTTTTGTTAATACTGATAAGCATGTAAAAACTTCTAGGGAAACAGTTAAAAATCAACACACACATAGTCAAAGTCACAAAGTTAACAACAAAGACTTGAATGGGTAAAAAGAGTGGGGTTGGGATATGGTTTCATTAGAAAAGCATGTTTTGTCTGTGGAAGTTTTAGCCATCTTATAAGAGATTGTGATTATCATGAAAAAAAATGGCTAAACAGGTTGAATTGAACAAGAAGGAGGAAAAGGGTATTGGTCAAGGGGAGAGAAGACTAGTGTGGAACTATTCAATATTATCTACAACCCTTAACAGGCTAAGTAAGATCTATATTCGGTTTGGGATCTACATATAAGTACTAAGAACTTTGATTAACTAATACCATATATAATTCTATATAGCTACATCACCATCTAATCGCATTAGTGAAATCATATTTATAAGTTAAAAACGTTTATAAATAACACTTTAGTAAAATGGCGTAACTTTATCGTTTTAAGTCTGTTCTTACGTTTCTTACGTCCACGCTTTCGTATTAAGATGTGTTATCAAAATGTTACATTTTCATACTTTGAGTCCTCTGGTGAACAGTACTTTTTACTGTTCATGTACTTGTATAAAATTATTTTTATAAAATTAGTCGTCGTAAACTCGTAAACGTTGTATTTTATTTGTTTTAACTCTGTTTTTAGTGATTCTTTCGGGCACGTCTTCATAATTAAAAGTTATATCTAATTAATGATGTTTTCAAAATAAATATATCTGATGTGAACAGTAACTTTTATATAATTATTTTTTAAAAACTATTTATTATTGTAAACTTGCAAAATTCATAACTCCTTCGTTATTGATCCAAAAATTATGATTCTTATTGTTTTAGAATCCTAAAAATATGTAATTTTTATGAAAAATAATCAACCATTTATATCAGATCTGAAAATCAAATAGTTTTTATAAAAATTCTTTTATAAACGTGTTTATTATCGCGTAACTTGTAAATTACGTATCTCCTTCGTTATAACTCGGTTTTTCGAGTTTCTTACCTTTTTGGAATCCTCATGACATGTAGTATTTTATAAAAATATAAAATGAAGGCCTTATTTTTCGAATTCAAACAGCTGTTTTTGAATATTTTTGGAAAAATGTGTTTAAAACTTGTTTTTATAACTTTTTAGTTTAGTCACTTTGTTACAAGTCCTCTATCATGCATCTTACATACTTAGGGTCCCTAGTCTATGATTTGTCTCAATATTGTCCAAGAATCACAAGATCCATAAGTCTACACACCTATTTGTTCATGAACTTTTATAAATACACTTTTTAGGTAACTAGTTTATATAAGCATTTATACATAAACCACACTTATACAATACTTACATTTCCATTATAACATGATATTAACATCCATATAACATATGTAAAAGTGTACAAAATCATAACTAAGTGTAAAAATCCATTTTATAAGTTAATAAGTTTCTTAGATGGTGATTAACAATACAAACATTATATATGCATAAAATCACAAATGTAAAGAGATTAAGGTTTTTAGATAACCTTAATATGATGTTTGGTGATGAACAACAAAATCTAAACCCTTGTTTAGCAAACAAACCCTAGCTTTCAACACCTTGAAAACCCTAAATCCAAGAAAACCCTAATCTTATATTTCCTTTGCTTAACCCTTATAAATGCTTAACCAAGCCTTCAAACCTTTTTGTAATACCTTAGATATAAACCTAGATTACTTGTATACTTGCTAGGAAAATTTTTATGGATTGTTCTTGTGAGTTTAAGTTGGGACGTGGGTAGGAGAGAAACAAAGAGAGAATGAGTGTTGATTTTTTTTACTTAAGGAAAGTGTTGTATGTTTTCTCTTACTATTATAAGCCTTATATACAGCTTTGACTAGTCCAAGACCACTTGGAAAGTCTTAAGATATAATGAGGGTTTTAAGGGAAAGTCTTGGTCAAAAACTAGTCATGAACACCTAAGGTTTAATGAGTTGCATTTGTACAAGTACTAGTTATTAGTTTGTGTGCTAAGTGGTTCCCTTAAGTAGGTATTATCCTACGAAAATAAGGAGGGGGGTGTACAAATTATGTTTTGATCTTTTGTAAAATATCTAGCATCATATTGAAGTTTAAAGGTATATACATTAAGTGTAGATGTAATACTTGTAAATGGTATGTTCTAATTGATTTATTTTATGTACAATATGACTAACAATGTTAACATGGGTGAAGTTTTATAAAACTTTGAGTATTGGGTATAAAAATGGGTATTTGTTGAAGCGTAGAAAAGTTTTGGTGGTTCCGTGAATGCCTAAACGTATTAAATTGCGAAACGTAAACGCTTTACGTAACCAAGAAAAATAAAACATAATAAGATAATTATTCCTTTAGTAAAAATAATATAATGCTTGCTTGACGTAAACTTTAATTTGTTCGGTGCCCGTTTACGTTGATTGTTGATTTTTAGTTTACGCGATTTAACGTAACGATTAAAATTAAAAGCAAACGCGTACAAGAAAAAAAATATATAGTGAATTAAATGACGTCGTAAATTGATCTAAAATACGGATTGTTACAACATTTTTCCTTTCTGTGAAGTCCGATTCCTAAGCTGACATTTACTTAGAAGTCGTAGAGAAAAATTTGAAGAGACATGTTTTGAAAGCATTTGAAACTCTCGCTCGAACTTCATTTATACACCCGTGTTAATATTAATCAACATTTCTAGGTGCGTAAATGTTATCGATTTATGAGAGACATGTCGGAGAAGATTATTTTTGGAAGTTTTGAAATTTTTGATTTTGTATTTTGCTTTTATAGGTTTTACAATTTTATATTTTCTTTTTCAAATAAATATATACAAAGAAATTACTGTGATTTTGCAAGACGTTCAAGCTCTTGTGGAGACAAACTGCGCATACCAAGGCGACGAACCAAATAATTAAATCTTTCTGCTAGAAGGGCTTTGGTAAATAGGTCGGCCAATTGGTAGTCAGTCTTGACAAAATATAGTTCAATCGTACCCTTTTCTACGTGCTCCTTGATGAAATGGTAGCGGACTGTGATGTGTTTTGTTCTTGAGTGTTTGACCGGGCTGCAGGATATGGCTATGGCTAATTTTGAATCACAATAGATCAGAATCTTGTTGAAATGAAAGCCATAATCCGTTAGCTGTGTCCCCATCTAAATGACTTGAGCACAACAAGCGGATAAAGACAAATATTTTGCTTCTGCGGTTGACAGTGCCGTACAGTCTTGTTTCTTTGAGGACCACCTAACCAGCTTTTCGCTTAAGAATTGAGCTCCACTGGAAGTACTCTTGAAGGTGTCTTTACATCCCGCATAATCAGCATCTGAAAATCCGATTAGTTTAAAACCAGAATCCTTTGTATACCAGAGACCCATATTAACGGTTCCCCGAAGATAGCGAAAGATTCTTTTAACCACCTTAAGGTGCTTCTCGATTGGCTTAGCCTGGTATCGAGCACATAAACAAGTAGCATGTACAATGTTCGGTCTACTTGACGTAAGATAAATGAGGGCACCAATCATGCCACGATATTTCGTTGCATCGACTAGAGTCCCATTCTGGTCAAGGTCAAGCTTGTCTTTGATCTCCATTGGAGTTCCAACGGGATTATAAGTTTCCGTTCCATATTTCTAAAGGATTTCTAACACATAGTTGGATTGGTTTATGAAGATGCCACAGGGGGATTGGTTAACTTGTAAACCAAGGAAAAACATCATTTCCCCCATCATCAACATTTTGAAGCGGCTTTTCATAAGGTAAGAAAATAATTAAGTATACCTAGGGTTTATAGAACCAAAGATAATATCATCTATATAGACCTGTACCACTAATATGTCATCGTTGAAGCAACTTATAAACATTGTTGGATCAATGGTGCCTTTGAAGAAGTGATTTTTGTAGGAGAAACGTTGATAATTTGTCGTACCATGCCCTTGGTGCTTGCTTTAACCCATATAATGGCATGAAACCTTCAGGTTGACACACGTACACGTCTTCTTTTAACGTACCATGCAAGAAAGCAGTTTTTACGTCAATTTGAAATACGATTAATGATTTCTGTGCAACATATGCTAAAAATATCCTAATAGCTTCCATTCTAACAACCAGAGCGAATGATTCTTCAAAATCTATTCCTTCTTCTTGGCGGTAGACAAGTCTTGTTGCGGATGACCGTGTTCTCTTCATCATGCTTGTTCTTGAATAGCAATTTTAAAGTAAGAGGTTTTATGTTATCCAGAGCAAGAACTAACACCCATACATCAATCCTTATGAATTAGAGAAGCTCTTCTTGCATTGATTCAATCCATGCAGGGTCAGTCATAGTCTCTTTGACATTTCTTGGTTCGATATTGCTCACAGTTAATGCATACATGCACATGTCACCATCTGTTCGGAGTTGATTCCTTGTCAAAACTAGTCGTGAGGGTTCTCCTATCACTTGTTCTAGAGGGTGATCCTTAATCTACAAATATTCATGAGGGTAAGGTTGATAAAACATATTCATGTTCGATAGATCCACGTATTATGAGGATGATGATTTAGCAGCACTTGTGGATAGAGTAGCAAACAGATTAACAAATGTATTCCCATCGAGCATAGCATTCGAAACATTATCAGCAACAATTTCGGGTTGGAGTGGAGCTTCATTCTCTTGTTGCCAAACATGTTTTTTTTTTGGGGGGGGGGTTCGAGCTTGTCAACATCCTGTGAAGTGTTTAGAGTATTTGTAGCTTGAGAGGATGAATTTGTTGGTGTTAGTGCGATGTCTGCTATTGTTGTAGATGCAGTTAGAGTCTAAAGAACTTGAGGTGCTTGAGCAGCTGGAGTAGTTCTTGTAGCAGCTGACGGTTGACCACTAATATAATCACCATACATAGCTTCGAACAATAAATCCAATTCATGTTAAATTGGTTTTTGAGTTGTTATTGTTGACGGAGCATAAGTAAGATCGAGTCCTAAACTGATTTGTCTAGAAGTCATGCCTTAAAGCCTGGGTTTTGAACTGCTTTGTTTAAAAGCCATTGCTGTAAGCTCATCAAATGTCACATTCATTGTCTCCGTTATTTTCTTTGTCCGTCGGTTGTAGACTCTATAAGCATAAGAATTAGCAGAATAACGAATGAAAAAGCCAATATCACCTTTCACACCAAGTTTCCCAATGTCCTCACGGTCATTCTTGGGATAACAGAGAGCCCCGAATACATGAAGAATGGAGATATCCGGTTTTCTGCCGTTAATGAGCTCGTATGGTGTCTTGTTAAATCGTCGGTGAATGATGGAGCAGTTTTGAGTGTAGTACGCAGTAGCAATTGCTTTAGCCCATAAGAATAACGGTGCATGAGAGAAAATCAACATTGTTCTAGCAGCCTCCACTAATGTCCGGTTTCTTTGTTCCACGACTCCATTTTGTTGAGGTGTTCTGATAGAAGACGTTTGGTGAGTGATGCCGATACTATTGAAGTATTCTTGAAGTACTTGATTCTTGAATTCTGTGCCATTATCAGTTCTTACGATGATGACTGGAGCTTGCAGAAGAATTGTGATTTTCTTCAGGAAAGTTTTAATCTCTTCTGGTGCTTCATCTTTTGATCTGAGAAAGTGTATCTAAGTGTAACATGAGTAGTCATCCATTATCACTGGAACATACTACTTACCTTTTGAAGAAGGTGTAACCTCTTCTTAGAATTTGGAACGCGTTTGGGTGGGTGAGATGCCTTTTTGCTTATTCCTTGCTCACAGGATGGACAAAGATGTTCTTTATGATATTTGAATTTTGGAAGATCGGTGACAAGATCATTTTTAGCAAGGTCATTTATGGTGTCAAAGTTAAGGTGGGATAAACGTTGATGCCATAACCAAGACTTGGTAGAAGTAGCACGATCCATAAGGAAAATTGGAGATGCAGAGGCCATTTCATGGAGGTTGGTGGTGTAAAGGTTGGTTGTACTATTTCCTTTCAACAGGTCAACTCCTTTGAGGTTTCTGACGAAACAAGTGTTCCTTCTGAAAGCGACCTCCAAATCTGAATCACAGAACTGTCCAACCGAGAACAGGTTGTTCCCCAAGCCCTCAATGAAATAAACCCTAGTGATCAGTATATTTCCCCATTTAAGATCACCATAACCTAGAATTGCAGCAACATGATCATTTCCAAAGCAGACGGTTCCCAAGAACTTCCAGACAAAATTTATGAGAAGCTTCAGATTTCCTATCATATGCTTTGAGCATCCTGAGTCTACGCACCATAAACAGATTTGAATGACCTGCCAAATAAAAAGTAGAGTTTGGAAACCATTTTCTTGTAGGTTCCTGAGGGTTAGAGGTACATGCATTATCACCATTTGAGCAGTCAGAATGACTGGATGCGATTATTTTTCCTTTAAGGTCAAAAATTCTTCCACTTTGTGACCACCTAAGGCAAGTTCTAGATTTCCTAGGTTTAGGTGAAGCAAGTCTTTCTTTGGACCCTACCTTCTTAGGTTTCCAGACCTGTGGCTTTTGTTTCTTTTGATTTTTAGTGTTTGGAACATTTGCCTTTTGGTTCTTTCTACGAGAATTCATGCCATTCATATAATTAAACACATATACATCATGATTAGGAGTAATCAAACATTGCTAACACGTAGCATAAACAACTTTAGACTTATCATTCTGAATAGCAAGCTTAACGTTATTACATTCAGATGACATTGTTTCTTATTCTTATAAAGTAGTAAATTCCTATGATGTTCTTCTGCTTCAACTTCTTTATTCTTGATGCACCTGCTCTTAGACGCAGAAGGGATCCTATCATTCTTTGTATTGCTCCTAGGCTATGGCCTTCTGGTCTTAGCAGTATTGTCTACTCCTGTAGAAGACAAACCATTTGAGTCAGAATTGACATGCTTCTTAGTGATGACATGAGGTTGTGAAATAGTGATTGGATTTATCCCAACGCTTGCTTTAACTTTGTTGATAGGCACAAATTTGTCTCCCCTAGAAGTCTTACGGGGATCAATCCTAAACATTCCAAGGGCAATCACTTTCTCATTGTTCATAACTTTTGGTTCTTATGGTGAGGGTATCGAGTTTAAAGTGACTGGTTTTGGCACAGCATGTGACTCATCGATTTTGGGAAGACCCTTGGATTTTGGAAAAGGAATTACATAATAGAGTTTTGATCAAGAAGAAGAAGGTGGTTTTCCCAAAACTAATTGCTTGCAAAACTGAGTGTTCACACTCAAACATTTAGTGGTGTCTTTTTGTTCAAAAACCTTATCAAATAACTGAGCCCTTAACTTAGCATTTTCATAAATCGTGTCATGTAATTTATCTTGCAATGAGTCAATTATCAATTTGGTTTGAGCCCGTGTCACAGAGATAGAGTCAAACATGTTTTTGTATGTTGTCTTAAGATGTTCAATTTCTCTTACATAATTCAAGACCTGAAACTCTAATTCCATGTTCTCATTTTCTAGTTTCTGAGACAAAGGATCAAGGGTATCTGATACACATGAAGTATCCTTACTCTTACCTCTGAGATCTCTCAACTGAGCTTGCAACCGTTCGATCTTTTGTTGCATGTCATTATGAGCTTTATCGTACAATTTTTTTCATATTTGCATTCTTCACATTTTTTGTACCAATCATTCCAAAGTTTAGCATATTCATTTTCCTTTTTAATGATACAATTCTCAAATTGTTTTTTCTTACGTTCAAGCTCAGTTTGGAGATTTGATGTGTCTATAACAGAATTACTTTACACAATAGATATAATATCCTGACAGACAACTGCTCTTAAGAGACGCTCAATTTCAAATTCCAATGCCTTGTGCTTAGCAAGAGATTCATCAACTTTGTTTGCAAGAGATTTGAAGTCTCGAACAAATTTAGATGCTTCTTTCAAAAATTGTATTTCAAAATTTTGCACTCTAACATCAACTTGGTTAACGATATGGAAAATTTTATCTTTAACAATTTTGTGAATCTCTTGATGAACAGAAGACGACCAATTATGTATATCCAAAGTTATTTTTTGTTTGACAACACGTTGAAGAGTCACAATGGTACTTTTTACCTCATTTAGAAATTTTCGTGCAACACTTGGTGTAGTATCATCCGAAAATTCTTCATTTGGTATAGAAATTGATTTAGAAACATTGGCCATTTTGGAAGTATTTGAAAAATACAACTCTTCACGTGACTTGGCTGTTTGAGAAACAAAAACCCCCGAAAGATGATTAATCTTTGCATAATTTGTCGGTCTTATTTCTTTGTTCAATTATTTCGTTTTTAAGCGACTCTCATGAGCAAGTTACTGTGTATCTTAGTTTCATTACACCACTGGAGATCATGCTTTGCTAATAGATCATTTGCCTTATTCAAACGCTGTTGTTATGCTGCGATTGGATTAAGATAAAATGGATTTTGATAACCTAATAGACCTTTTTCTGTTCGGTGTGGTAAACGTGTCTGGTTTTGTGAAAGCATGTGCTTCTGTTGGAATCGTTGATCTATTTTTTAACCATAATATTTTATAATTCCATTTATCTTAGTATCAATGTTGAGTGGTTTATCAAGAAGCTCGTCTTTGTGTATTTTGAAATCAGACTTCAACCTTTTCATTTCTTCATTAAGAAAGGAAACAATTGACTTTTCTTTTGAAAGCTAGTTATTTAAATTTGCAATTTCCTCATTCAAAGTCGTTATCATTTTAGCAGAACTTAAGTGAAGTGCATTTATCTTTTTAGTAAGACATTGCTCTTGATAAATAGACTTTTGATAACACCTTTCAAGTTTGTCATATTTCTCTTGATTGATTTCAAAAAACTTCTCTTAATTTTTATATCTAGCAAGCTCAGTGGTCAATTCAGCATTTGTTTCCTTTAATTTGCGATTGACCGAGTTGACTTTCTCAACTTCAATGGCTAAATTATTATATAATAATTTAAAAAAGGCATGTGTTTCCTTAGCAGTAGCAGGATTTTGTTCTACTATTCCCCTATTTTTTTCCACACTAGATACTGCATAGATAACATCACTATTATTCTGTTGTACTTAGTGTGGTTCAGGAATGGGTTTAAGTAGATCAGTATGCTGCTCTTCTTGAGTAAACATATTAAATATCTCATTATTATAACAATTTCCATAATGTTGTACCTCAGATGATCTGTCTGAGTCATAGACGGGAGCTTTGTCAGTCAGAGTACCCGATGTCGATGCTAGCTGTAAGTTAGCCATCAAAATGTAGTTTGCAGTGACTTCCTCAATCTCATCGAGATCTCCTGCACCAGCCATCAAATCAAACTCTTCAGCTTGGAGCTGGATTCTTGCTTCTTCCTTTTGAGCAATTAACAACTGAGTATGAAGATAAGCAGCATCCTTTCTCCTTGGTTTGACTGTGCAGTTCCTAGCAAGATGACCCAATCCTCTGCAGTTGTAACACCTTATCTGATTATTGTTGTTCCTATTTGCATTACTTTCAGCCCGTGCTACTACAACATTACCATTCCCAATTTGATTCGCATTCGAATTAGCAATCCTAGAACAACAATAAGCCCATTCTAATTTCCATCATTCTGAGTACCCGGATTCTGAATTTCATTCTGAACAACCGGATACCCGACATTCTGCCTAGCATATTGTCTAAACTAGTTCCCACCATTGCCTCTAACCATCTGTATTTGTCTGTCTTGACCCAAATTCATACCCGGCTGTGCAATCCGCCTATTACGAGGGTTTGATGAAATTCTCTAATTGTTGTTGGTTGGTGTTGAGTAGTTTAGTTTGAATGCTTTAGCCATTAGAACAAGTGCCATGTTCATTGCTGTTGTGGGATTTGTGATGTCTTCGAGATTTGGCATTGGTTGTTGCATGAAGTCCATGTTGAATGATGGTTGTGGGATAAAGTTGTTGTTGGGTTGTGGTTGTTGCATGTAGGTAATAGGTGATGGTTGATCTTGGTGAAACACTAGAAAGTTGTAAGGATTGTTGGAATTTGCCATAAGTACCAAAGGATCATGTGCTTTTGCAAGTCGTTCTGTCCTTAGTTCATTTACCTCTGCTTGATTGTATTTCAAGAAATCATACAACTGAGTGTAATCTACTTCAGCAAATCCTTTATTTGGTGGACAATGGTAACATGCCTTTTCCATTATGGTTGTAAGTTATTTAGGAACTTGAGATTGCTGGCAATCTTTTCTGGAAAGTATTTGTTTCTTTTGAAATCATTCATTAGCTTTAAAAAACAAAGATAGTAAGACTCAATCGATTCCCCATCAGTAGAAGTAAACATTTCTCATTCATTAAACAACTTAGCATTTTTCTCTTGAATTCCAATATCAAAACCTTTCATCATTTATTGAACACGTAACCAGATTTCCTGAGTAGTTTCACAACTATCTATAGCAGGATAGATGTCTTTAGGAAGACCCAAAAGTATAGTTTGAATGGCTTGATCATCAGCCTCTACTTTTTAAGCTCCTTTTCCGTGAGTTCCTCATCAGTCTGCTCATGAAATGTTTCATTAACGGGAACTTCACGATCTGGATCACCTGGTTCATGAATCATTCGTCTGACATATGGACCATTCAGAATGGAATTGTAGATTAACTTTTTGTTTGGTCTACTCTTAGCATATCGGAGAAGACGAGACGACCATGGAACACAGTTGTCCTTGTTGAGCATAGGAGGGCGAGTTTCGAAACTAGCTGCATAAATGTCTTATTGAGTCGACATTGGAAAAGTGATGTGAAATGATAAGATAGGATCATTTTAGTGATTAGTGATTATGATTTGCTTTTGATTAAAGAAAAATGATTAAGTCCTTGGGATTTCACAGGATTTTACAACTCTATGACTTAAACCGAGAAAAAAATAAACTTTTTCGGGATTTTACAAAGTCAAGTAGAAACCGTGAAATGATGATTGTTTGTTGTTGAAGAATTAAGTCTTTGTAAAGTCCAAGTATAAGTTATAAGTCCTTGATGATTAATGTTCCATGTTTGTGGTATACAAAAGTTTGAAAAAGTATTAGATTTGTCTGAGTCTTTTGCCAAACCACTGCCAAGAAAGATGTCCAAATCGCTGCCTAAAACTTTGTCAAACCGCTGTCAAAATGATACAAATCGCTGCTTGAATAGTGGTATGTGCTTAATTACACATACCTTTTTCCATTAAAAATGAGCCTAAATGACCAAAAACAAACAAAAACTGCCAAATATATGTTTGTTTTGCATTTGTATTGTGCAGGAAACGGATATCACACAAAAGGACGAAAAATAAAGCAAAAACGATAAAACTAAGCACGGAATGGAAAAGTGTGAAAAGACGAAGACAAATCGAAGACAAAAAGTCAATAAAGTCAAAGGGTCATCAAATAAGTCAAACAGTCAAAGTCAAAGTCAACCCCGAGAAGATAAATCAGAAGAAAATATAACTTGAGGGACTAAATTTTCCAATTCCCAAAGTTATATTACAAGAAGATAAAAGATAGGGGCTGAAATTGCTATTTATTGGAAATACAACTTTAGAAGGCATTTCTGCCAAACCCCTAAAGTGGTATTACAAAGGGACTAGTTTTGAAATAGAAGTTATAAGGTTGAGGGGGCATTTCTGCCAAACCCTTAACCTTGTACACCACACAAGGACGAATTTTGCAAAAGCAATTAAATGGTTGAGGGGCCAAACTTGTACACTAGCCAAACTTTTCCATGTCCCTCTTGTTTAACCAAATTTCCCGCCTAAAAAACCCTACAACCAAGTCACGGGTTCCCCTCTAACCTTTTTACCCTGCAAACGAACCAAAACCCTATGGTTAAACACTCATCCCCCCTCCACTACCACCATAACCCAAGACTATTGCCAACTTGGCAATCTCACTATTTTCGAGCAAAATCAAGGGTTGTGATGACGATCCAAAGAAGCACAGGACTTAATCTATGGCCAAGGATTGATTTTTGAGTTCCACTCTCCCCAAACTAGCATAAATGTGCCTTTTTACCTCAGTAAAGAAGCACAACTTCGAGGATTGAACTTTTTTGGTTTTCGTGTATAAATACCCCCAATGGATGCCTTTGTAAAGGAGGATGGGAACTTTCAGTTTTTATTCATCTTTTTCATGTATTTCAGTCAAATTTGTCTTTTAATTTCAGTATTGTAATCTTACTTCAAAGTTAATGAAAATTCGAAGGTTTTTATAAAAACATTATTCTTGCATTACTCTTTCGGTTACTAATTGTTAAACTAATCTTAAAGGGCTCTAATTATCATATAAACTAAATAGCATAAGCTAATCAATAGCTCATTGATATTTAGTCATCTAATCCAAAGTTTGACTTCTAAAAGTCAAATAAGCAAAATATTGGAGCATGATCAATTATGGATGGGCCAAGGGTTATTTTGATTCAAAAATCAATGGACTTAGGGGATAATTAGGTTAGTTTTAGGTTCCTTTACTCTTGGACTCTTGTAAGTTTTTCTCTTTTATATTTTCTGCATTTTTCTTAATTATTACTGTAGCATAGCTTAATTGTAGCTTATTATGCTTATTCTTCTTATTTCCTATTGACTTGTGCTTAATTTCATTATCTTTTGTTATTTGTTGTACCTGCACTATTGTTGATCTCTTGTTTAGTTGTTTTAGTAATTTCTGTCTTTTATAAGCTTAAATCCCCCATTCGGCCTTGTTGCTTATTATAACTTCTGCTTATTTTTTG
Organism: Tanacetum coccineum; assembly: GCA_026074375.1. Taxonomy (NCBI): domain Eukaryota; kingdom Viridiplantae; phylum Streptophyta; class Magnoliopsida; order Asterales; family Asteraceae; genus Tanacetum; species Tanacetum coccineum. The sequence goes on along the minus strand of BQNB010000668.1, from coordinate 106,563 downwards.
AGTTTTCAAATGCCCATTAGGTTCCCATTAGCTAATTAATTCTGGACATAAGGGTTTGTTGTATTAAAGAATCAGTATTAATTATCCTTAAAAGCCATTTCAAAAGTTAAAAAGGGGTGTTTGGTTCAAGGGTAGAATGGGAGAAATTTGTTATTTAAAACTCAATGGTTAGAGAAGAAAACTTTGTTAAGCTATTTTAAATGCATTAAATTTAAGTTTAATTTTTAGTTTATTGTATTTAAAATCAATTTTGCAAGCCTTGTGTATTAACGTCCAAACTGTCACTTTTTGGACAGGTTTGCACAAGATGAATTGCATAAGCACTTGAAACCCTTTTGAGCCTTGTATTCCACAACTCATTTTGAGTGTTTTATTAGCATTGTGATTTTGATTTCGGCCTGCATTACAACTTAAAAATGGTCAAAATGCATTTGTAGTTTAAGACTTAGCCAAAAATCTGCATAAGTAGTTAAAAAATGAATTTTGAGCTTTTTCATTAGCTTATTCTGGCTTATCCAGAGTTTCAAAATGCTTTTTGAGTCTTGATTATTGGTCTATGAGCTTAATACTCAATCTGTTTTTGCTTTTTTTTTTTGGACTAGGATACCATTTGCCAGCTTATTTTTAAACCCAAAAAGCCACCCAAGGGCTGTTTTGTAGAATTTTTTTTACCCATTTTGGGAAAATGGCTTATTTGAGTTTATTTGCTCATTCCCTTGGCTTATTTAGGTTTACAATTGCTCATTAGTTTGGACTAAGTTCATTTCAGCTTATTCTAGTTTAATTCAGCCCATAGTTTACCTTTTTAAAGCCTTTTTCATTTTAAAACACCTTTGGCAGTATTAACTTTAAAGTTAATACTGCTCTTTTTAATTAGCTTTTTTTAGCTTATTAGTTGTTCAAAATAATTGAAGTCTGCTTTTTCGTATAGTTTTTTATGTCCTCTTTTCCTATTTCTAGCTTATAGGTCCTTAAGTATCCATCCTTGTGCTTATTTATAAGCACAAAGGTGCCTCCTTATCTGTTTTATATCTAGCTTTTAGCTTATGTGCCAATCTGCTTATATGAGCTTATAGCTCATTATAATTGCTTATTTGTTGTTGCATTAGGTGTATTAGGTTAGTTTAAATAGCTTTTTAGGATTCTTAGCTTATTTTGAGCTTATTATAGCTTATTTTCAAATCTGTCAAAGCCAAAAAGGCTCCCCTGGTGCAAAAGTGTGTTTTCAAGACCATTTTTCTTTGCTCATTTATTTTCATCAGTTTAAGTTAAATGCATTTATAGAAAGCTAATAAGCTGTACTACAAGACCCTATAAGCTTAAGTCCTAAAAAGACCTCTAGGGTGCTTATTTTCAAGCCCAAAGTGGCCTTTTGGGGCTGTTTGCCTGCAATTTAGGTTTATAGCTTATTTGCTGTTTGTGGCTTATCTGCTAATTGTTTTTAGCTTATTTATGTTTAGTATAGCTTATTAGGTTAGAATAAGCCCTTTTTGCTTATTAGGTTTGGCTTTAAGCTCATGTGAGCTTATTTGCATTTTTAGTCAAAAATTTGAAGTGTTTTAGAATTCTAGCTTTTCTGCCTGTTTAGCTTATTAAGTTGCTTATTTTTGTGTCAAAGTGCTTTTTAGACAAGTACTTTTGCCTGCCTTAGCTTATTTGCCAAAGTCACTAGCTTATTTTTCTTTTAAAAGCCAAACAGTTGGCTAATTTGAGACTTAGTGTAAAATAAGCTAACTGTTAGCTTATATAGCTTATTTTCGTGCTTATTTTTGAGTTTAAAATTTTTTGTCTTTTTTAAAGTTGCTTATTTTTAGTCTTTTCAAAAAGTTAAAAAAAAATGAGGAATACAAGCGTTGGGATTAGGAGAGACCCCGAGTGAGCAAGACTCGAACTCGGGACCTCTCCCATATCAACCAACACTTGTATAACAACACCTCTACCGCTGTGCTACATTAGCTCATCCGGTAGAGGTTTGTTAAGTTAAATATATATACCCATTTTGCCTTATAAGCCTTCAGCCCACTTTTTGCTTATTACACAGCTTATTTGATAAGCTGTGTAAGTTTTTATATTTTTCATAGGACTGTCAATCTTTAAGCTATTTTGTGTAATTTTTCTAGAATTTTTTATAAACGTCTAGTATTTTTTATAATTTATTTTGTTTAAAAACTTTAAAAAATCATAAAAAATAAAATAAAAGTCAGAAAAATATAAACTTTTTTTAAAAAAAATTTCTTTTGTCATATAGTTTCTAGGAAAAATATTTGTTTTCTTGTAGGGTCATTTTTACAAAGTTTCACTTTTTAAAGAACGGGATTCGTCCCCGTTTTTCTTTTGACTCGTTTTTGGTCCAAACGAACTCCGTTTTCGATCTAGTTTTTTTTAAACTTCGTTTTTAGTCAAGTAGAATCTATTTTTAGTTTAAAAATTGTTCTAGGGTTAAAATTGCAAAATTTAGGTTTTTGACCCTCATTTTTCGTGCCCGTTTTAGGATTTAAGTTATATAGCTTTCGTTTTTAGGTTTAATTTAATCTTTTTTGCATATTTAACTTGTAGAAATAGAAAACCAATCATAACTTTGTCATATTCAAACATCAGTCATCAATCCGTCATTCGATTTTCCATTCAAGCCTCGTTGGGACATAACGACCCGGGAAATCAAACTTCCGGTTACATATATATTTTATTTAGTGAATTTTGACTTTTTGCCTTGGTCAAAGGCAATTGGTTGAGTGTTTGATTATTTATTATATATATATATATATTATTGAACGAATCAATTTTCGACGCCGTTGCCGGGGAGGCTGTGAAACGAATTGTCGTTACGTTTGACAAATTGTGTTTGAATTTGTGAATATCTCTTTTATTTTTATACACCACCCCGTCCTACCAACCATCGAAACTCACTCACTGGTAACTATTAACCTTGGATCCCAATGAACTCTTGTTCTCAGTACTTCCCCCATACTTTCCCAACTTTACATTGATTGTGCTAGGTGATCTTCCACCAGTCAACAACGAAACCATCACCACCTAGACCATCCTATTGGCAACCATTGAACGTTGCAAATAAGCCACCCTCCTTTTTCGCTCCCCTGAACTCTTCTTTCCTCCAACTCGTAGTTAGAACCAACCACCTCCTCCTATCTCCCTCCACAACGCTTACCATCCCTCCAACGTCTCAACTCCCTACCTCATCCGCCCTTGGACCTAACACCCATATATGCCTTTTGCTCACCCATTGAGAGGATTTGTGAACATTGCCAAAGACTCAAGTCTATGGATCACAACCACCAAGGAGAAATGAGATTCATTCTTTAACCAACATGCTCGACCGCCTAAAGTCATAACTCACAACAGCTAATAAAGAGACTAAGTAAGTAGAATAAAACTAAGTAGAATCATTAGGACCTCATTAAGAATCTCTTGCTCATTCTAAGTTAATGTAATATCCCTATACTGTTACTGTTGTAACCTGAATAAGAAAGCATTTGTGCTGGACATTTGTAATCTTCTTCAAAATTATGTGTAAAATTCATGATCATTGACTTTTCTTTAGTCAGCCGGTGCCATTCGATAACAAATCGGTGCCATTGATAAATCAGCACCGGCTAGCCGGTACTACAGTACGCCATTTCTATTTCTTGGACCTCTAACTTTTCTTTGCAGGAACTAACAAAACAAGGGGGAGCCTATCTCATTGCTTCTACATTATTGTTTTGTAGTTACCATAGCAATTCATTAAGGGGGAGCATTCACTTTGAACAAAATCTCTACATTTCTCATACATTTTCATTCCATTTTTGTTTCGACAAAAAAGGGTAGAAATAACATGTTTAGAATACAAATCTAATCATCCCTTTGGCCTAATATGTTTTGTCATCAACAAAAAGGGGGAGATTGTAATAACAAATAAAAACTGTTTTAGAACAAAACGTTTTACAATAACTATTAGGCTAATATTTTAATATAAAGACAAGAACATAACAAACCATTTTTCTCAACCCACGATTAATTTCTCAAACAGGATTTCTTTACAATCACCATCATCCCAACTTTGTATAAAAGCACAAGCAAACTGGAAAAAGTTCACAAATCTTTTTTAAACTCTAACTTTACATAAAATCATCTTACACTTATTAATTATTACATCATTTAGTATATAATTCAAATGCAGTGGACCAAATCCAAGGAGGAATCTTATAAGATTACACAAGATATCTCAAGATTTTTACAAATGCCAATCGGATTATAGTTACGTAATGCCGGTAGCACTTTGTTTTGCAATCCTGTGCCCTTGTCAACGAGCACCGGAAAACCGGCCTAAACAGTAAAACTTTTGGCTATAAAAACCAAGCATTTCTCATGTTCTATACACCTTCTCGCAACCGTAATTCTTCTCTCTAATCAACTGATCTCTCTATCTCTCTAGCATCTCTTTCTAAATCTTGTGTATGTAATTCACTTCAAGAAAGGAACTGCCAAATACGCGAAAGTTTCAAGCACACCTCAAAAGTGTCTTGATCTTGATTCTTCTTACTTCATTCAAGATATCATCTTGCTGTGAATTACTGTTGTATTGTTAGTTGTACATCAAGTGTAGTTGTGTTATTATCGATTCTCGGTCGTGGAGAAATACTTTGATCATTCTTTGTAACCTATAGAAGTGTACCATCGTTGTGGAAAGCTTCTATCTGCCAATATAAAAAGGAGTATTTCCGATGACTAGATGTATAACAACTTCACGGAGAAGTACCTCGGGGAGTGGATTATGGCAACGGAAGTGTCCTTAGTAGCCGCACCACTATAAATACTTGCGTCCCAGTGAAATATTTCTACACTCTATTTTCTCTTTACTTTTACATTTCTTACTTCTTAATTATCAAACATCAATATCTAGATCACTTCACTAAAAAGTTTCAAACAAAGTGTTTTACAAGTTTTAAAAGGCCAAAAATTTAGAAAAATATTCAACCCCCTTCTAGTTTTCCTCAACATGCATGTATGACACTAATTTCAGTGTGTTTATAACTGTCTTAATATTAACTGTCATAGATTAATACAAAAATAAAGAAGAAAAATAAAGTTCATCAAATCCGCATATTGGTTGTTGTGTAAATGTGTATAGTAAAATGGTCATAGACCTGTTAGCTGTCAATTGTCACTCATATGTTACTGACTTATCTCGACAAGAGTCTTTCGTGCGACACTTAGACTCGACTAAGTTAACCAACTTGAACACTCACTGAACTAGGCAACCAGAAAAACATTTAAAGAAAATAACAAAGGAAATGAGAAGATACTTTGTATTACTTAGAGATAATTTACAAGAAAAGACTATAGATGAACTGAAAGATGATTTCCCTAATTGTAAAACCTTACAAAAATAAGGAACTCGGGTTGCATTAACTTTTTTTACCCGGTGACCCGACCCGTCTTAATTATTAATTCATTACCGACCCGTCTGAATTAATAACTCATTACCGACCCGGCTTATCTTCTCACACTATCTCTCGCTCTTCTCTCTTGCTTTATTAATTTCCCACAAATACTGTGACTAACCTTTCTACTAAGCATGATTACTTGCATGAATGCCACCTGTGTTTTACCATGGGTTAATGTTGTCACACCCCGCCAAGGCGGAAATACGAGGCGTAACGAGAATGAATATCATCACAACACAATGGTGTCTATATAGAGAAACTAATATGCATGAAATAAACAAAATATAGACACAAAGTGTTATGAAAATACCCAAAACAAATCGATTAATTCAAAGGCGTCTTATATTGAAGAAAAGGAGGTTCTCGCCAATATAAAGACATTCAACACCTAAGCAATTCAACAACCCAAACATTTAATCATCCAAACAATGCAAAACATAAATTAAGGGAGACACTCTGCAATGCAACCTTTGGTCTCTCTCTAGCCACTTCTCTTAGTCTTAACATCCTCATGATGCTCACCTGAAAATGATGCTTAAAACGTCAACATAAAGTTGGTGAGAGTCATAGGTTTAAGACACATATAACAATCCTTTAAAACCAATTACTGTGATAAATAAAACATAGCATAACAGGATATTAAACGAACTATCATACAAGCTAACATGCAACCACACCAAACCATGTTGAGACGGTCACGCTCAACATCACAAACAAGAGAACGGAACGTGTCCCACCTACCACAACAATGGAGAACATTCTACGCTCACTATCAACAATCCACAACATTGAGACGATCACGCTCACTACTAACAATCCATCAATGCCCTGAGACGGTCACGCTCAAGTACAACAAAAAAGGGAACGGAACGTGTCCCACGATCCATATCACAATAGCAAGTAGCACATAACATACAATAGTCACGTATAGTCCATGCCTTATTTAAAACACATTATCATAGTAACTAAAACATTTAAACTCATAGCATCATTTTCAACCTAAGAAAACATATGAAAAAGGGGATATGAAACTCACCTGATGCTTTGCAGCTTCCATAAACACTAGCATAAATCTAAACAATCAAAACAAACACGTGTTACATGCGACTAAGCCAATTGCTTATGCCCATGTAACAATAATATGATGGATGTCTAAGGTGTTTAATTACCCTCATGGGTCCGACACGATACCATGCCCAACCAAAAACAAACATGTATACACACTTTCCCAAAGTCTTACAATTTACACCGAAAGTGCAGAATTTTAAAACATCATCTTAACCATTTTTCTAAACATTACCTTACTCTATCTCAGCTTTATAAATTTTAACCAAAAATCAAAGGTGTCAATACCATGAGACTACTAAACTTCCATGATTTTTCCACTAATTTTATTTTCACTCTTAAGTGCCTCCAAATAAAAATCATAACTTTAACTACTCAGTTTCGATTCTGAACTCAACACTAAAACGTTTGGACCTAAAAACCATACTTAGACTCCAAATAAGAAGCTCTACCATTTTGGGGAAATTTTAATAGACACATAGAACTAAATTCCTGTAGGTTGGATAATCCTAATTCAAATTTTAAGTGGGGTTTTTACACCTCGTAATCTGACCTAAATCTGATCTGAATTTACTGCTTTGATAACTTTTCTCGTAACCAACATTTGAATGACTTCCCCGACCCTTAAAAACCTTCGAGGCCGGATGTTCTGAAACTGACCTCTCTGAGCTACTCCATAGACACTGCGAAACTCGTATAAAAGCTAATACCATCATGGGAGAAAAACAATCTGAAAACCGAACAACACATATCTAAATTCTGCCTCTATTCTAAATTCAAGTTCTAACGCGATCTACTAAACCCTAACAGAATACACCCATATGATCCTAATAAAAACCCTAATCATTGCAAATGATTAAACAACATAAATTTATAGATTTTATAAAACCCTAATTCCATCATAATAATTATTACATGTATTAATGATTAATAATTAACAAGGATTAATTAATACTTACCTTAGAACTTGTTTTCTTCACAAAAAGCAAAAACTCTAATTTTTTTTCTTTCTTTTCCTTTTTCTTTTCCCAAAACTGGCCGATTGGCCCTCCTTATATATTTTTTTATTTTTTATTTATTCCTTATTAATTAACTAATTATTTGTATTACCTTAATTTTCTATAAAAACCTAAGCTTATTTGTGCATACCTTTTTGCATAAATGCACTTTACTAAACCTTTAAAAATAAATAACTTTTCATTTTTATAAAACCTAACTTTCCAAAAATAGAAATTTCATTTCTTTCTTATTCTTACCACTAAAGCCTGTTCATACCTAATTTTACTAACACATAAATACGTATACGTAAAAATACTTACACGATAAATCACTAAAACGCTTAAACCATAAAATTATTTCCTTGTCACCAAAAGTGAATGAAATGAATTTAACCAATCTCACCACCATTCCAATCTCATTGAGATGATCACACTCAATAGATTGATTACTAATTTCCCACATAATCCACATAAACGCATATAAACACATATTAACACAAATAACACATAACCCATACATTGAAACAGATACACAAGTCAACACTAATAGTTTGACTAACCTGCTCAAGTCATGGTTGTCACAAATGTGGTATATAATCTCTCGGGTAGTGCGTTTGGTTTTATTTTAGGGTTTTTAGTTCTATTTGACAGGAATTGCTGTTGTTTCATTTTGGTAAGTTGTTAGGGTTTTACTTTTGTTTTTCTTATAGTTGAATGGATTCATTAGTGGCTAATTGTTTCTGGGATTTGTGCTCTTTTATTGTTGAATATTGTTTTTTATTAGTAATTGGTTTTGTCTGATTTGCTATTGCTTTGGTTGTACTAATTGGTTTTTGTTTACTTTTGTCTAATTTGGTATTGCTTGGGTTAATGCCTGTTTGGTGTAGTGGCTTTGAACTGATTGCACTCTTTGTTGATGGTTGTTAGAATATGCATCTATAAGTTCATTGTTCTTTTTCATTGGTGATTGGTTGTTCTATTCATGTCTGAGTATGTTATGCCGTATAAATGTTTAGGCTTTCTTGATAATGTAGTGTGTTTTCAGTATTAATGATTGGGGTGTTTGTTTCGACTTATGTAGTAGGCTTATGTCATGATAAGCTTTTATAAGCCGAAATGAAAGTTAAGATGAAAATCACATAATATGTCATGATAAGCTTTTATAAGCCGAAATGAAAGTTAGGCTGAAAATCACATAAGGCATATCACCACTAAATAAGCTGAAACAAACAAATCTATGTTTTAAAAAAATGGTGTTTTGATTGTTTGACCAATCATTGCCAATGCTTTTGGTTTTGTAGATTGTTTAGTCTTTTTTTGTATTTTTTTATTATCTATTTGTTTTGTTCCACATAGCTTCTAACTGTTTTCGGGTTTCATTGGTCTACTGTTTTTTAGAACTACTTCTGTTGTGCATTTTGTTGTTTCAAAAATGTTTGCCTTTTAAGTTGTTATTTTGTATGGTATTGGTCATTTTGACATGCGTCTGTTTATTTAATAAGAAGAAAACCAGCCAACGAATTGTTCGATTGTGGTTTCAATGACTTTCAAAACAC